>JAPKID020005141.1:0-11288 GCA_026931265.2 Tropidonophis doriae | reverse complement strand
ACAAAATATTAGACAAAGCCTAGAAATTCAATATATAAGGCCAGACATGAGGAATTAATTAAAACCACAACATTCTTAAACATCAGTTTCAAAAATCTTAAGAGTTTATTACTGTTAGCCTCAAATCCCCTCAGCTGGTAAGAACAGCAGCATGGTTCACTGCAAACTAAATGCAAATTTTATTTATTATTTTTTGCTACACAGATGTCTTTTAGATGCTTACAATCAGTGGTGGGTTCCTACCAGTTCGGCTGAACCGACAGTAGTATGGCAACTTGGGTTGCTAAACCAGTAGCGACCCTGGCCTGCCACACTCCTGAACTGGTTCCTTCATCACCGCCATCTTGTTTTTAGTTCTACGCATGCACAGAACAATTTTAATTAAACTGTGCATGTGCACACAGCCCATATCAAGCGGGCACACAAGCGAAGCGGCAGTAAAGCCAGGCAGAACCCACCCTTGCTTAGAATGCTTACCATTCTGAAGCAATGAATGCAGGAAAGCTTAATTCCTTAAACTGGCAAACCTACTCATTTCCATGCCAAAATTAGCAACCATAGTCCATGAATTCATATCTTTAAAAAACTTCCTTTTATGGTCAGAATAGTTATTTTAACCCCTAAATCTGGAGCAGGTGCATCAAAAAGGGCAACAAAAGAATACAGAGGGACTGTAATAACTTTAGGGAGAGCAAATTTGCTTATACTTTTCGGAAACCATACCTTACTCTATTTTTCATAGTGATCTAGAAATGTTGCAAATGTATTTTCAAATCTCAACTACAAAAGAAAATATGTGAAGTGGTGAAGAACAGCTTAATACGCTATTACAGAATGTTCAAGTGATGATTGCAAAACTGCAACAAATTTTAGAGTAAGTCTCATTTCAACTAAACACTACACAGCAATCCTTATTTTAGAATCAGATGGACAGTATTCCAAAGAATCACCCATGCAGAACCATCTATAAACCTGATGAAAACCTGAAAATGATTCTAAATGCAAAAAAAGAAAAGCTTTCAGCTTTCCAGGTTCCCACAATAATGTGTCTGCTGTCAGAAATTACAAGCAAACAATTCTCCTGCTAAACAACTGTCAAGGTATGTTAACAGAACTTGCACCACCCATCTTTAAAAGGGCAGGCTGTCCATGAAAAACTATGTCCCAACACATGTGTCTGCTATTAGGATCCAGTTTATAAGAAGAAGAAGGGCTGTTTACAATAAAATTCAGCATGTTTGGCAGCATTTTAAACCCTGATGATAGCTCTGAGGCATCGGGCTATAGTTCACACCGGAGTGGTGGAAGGATGCTGCAGCTGGGTTATGCAAGAGGACAACATCCTCTTGGGGCAATCTTATTTCCTGATGGGTCTTAGAAAGAACGTATTCATTTGCAAGGGGAATCTCTGTCCATGCTCTAGAGCAGACCTAACTGAGATCATCCAAATGGATTTAGTAGGGAAAGGCCCTAGAAACTGGCTTAAAGTCAAACACCTAAGGCTAAAGGCAGCTGCCAAAGAAAGAGATTATTGCTGCAAATGGTTCCAGCTAAATGGATACTGACTCCACCCTTTCTCATAAATTAGGGTTTGTAAGTATTGTTTAAAGGTTCTGAAATGCAAAACAAAAAAGCAAAAATAAACAAAAACAAAAAACGACTCTTAACTCCTCTCACACCACAATCCTTCAGATTTCAGTTACAGCTCACTGCCCACAAGGAACTCTGCTTGTGAGCCAACCTAAATGCTTCATTGGCATTTTCCCATGTCCTTTTAAATCAGATGCCTCTAAAAATATCTGAACCTCTTTTGTTAGGAGCCAAAGTTATTTTTCACCTGACAATTCCTATTCCATGTTTTTCAAACAATTTCATTGAGGTAGCTGCATACATGTCAAAATAATTCTCAGTTGTATTGCTGCATTAGAGCAATGAAAAGATATTGCTGGCATATGTTCTTAAGGGACACCTTCAAACTTCAGAGTTGGTCTTCATTTTTTAAAATTTAAATTAAGCTCTGAAACAAATTTGCTTTTCTTTGGGATTTATAAAATTAACACTATACTGTATACATTACTTAAATATATCTGAAATATATTTAAATATGATGGAAAGACGGGCCTTTCCTCTCGTAAATGAGAGATAACTGAACTACAAGTTGTAGTTCTGATTCTGACACCTTGAATGAATTAGACCAACCATGCTTTTCATAAGCAATTTTGGACGATGACACACATTTTTGATTCCTGACCATTGAGCTTTCAACACTTTTGATGGATTATTTAAAGATAATGACAATATAATGAATTAGAATTAGAATTAGGGCAAAGGGCACTCCCATTTCAGGCATTACACCATCTTGCCTTTTTTTCTAGCTTGACCACAACCCAAATATTAATGGCAAGAAATCAAAATCATTTGTGATATATGTGAAATGACTTGTCACATGCTGTTTCTTTCAAAGATGGTTGCAATATCTCCACGTAATTTATGCTAATTTATAAAGAAACTTCTGAGACGCTCACATAGTATGAAAATGGAGAATAATTTAATTTCCATTTCACAGAAACATGGATAACTGAAGGCAGTAAAAGACCTAGTAACCCATCAAGTCTGTCCTTTGAGTTTGTTTTTTGCTTTCTTAGAAATTTATATATTTTAATTATTACCAATATTTTTATTTATCTTTTTAATTTTTGTCAGATTATGGACATGTGTTTATCCCAAGCATGCTCAAACTCAGTTACAGATGTCTGACCCATTACCTCTGCTGGAAGTTGGTCCCCAACTTCTACTAATCTTTCTATGAAGTAATGCTTTCTAACTTACTTTTGAATTTCCCTCCTGTCAGTTTGAGGTTATGCCCCCATGTTCTTGATTTTTGCTTCAAACAGAGTTAAAACACTCTGGTCTTTTGTAAAGTATCTTGGTGATGGATAACAGGAGACTTTGCCAGTGGGGGAACAGCACAATGGAGCTGGCTGATTGAGTAATAACAGATCCCACCTTCCCCCATTCCGCCATCCCACCAATGTGTCTTTGGTTTAATGTTTGACTTTAACTTTTTATGTTTTAACTTAGATGTAACTGTAAGCCGCCCAGAGTTACCCTATGGTAAGATAGGGAGCCAATAAATTTTATAAATAAATAAAATGGTTTGTGGCAGAGAACCAAGAAACATCTAAGAAAAGCTGAGGGAGCAGGTTTTTCCTCTATTAACCTCTTCATTTATTTGTATCACTAGGTATTCTATCACAGTCTAGAAGGAAAATTTTAAGCTAATGTATAAGAAAAAGAGCTTCATACGCCCATGTTTAAGAATGCTATTTAATAAGGAGTGAACCCTTGAGACAATCTGAAAAATGTCTTTTAACATACAGAATTATGCATCATCCCTGATCTCATTTCTCATATAACAATGAGGGTTGGGGAAGAGGAATTATTTCTAATCAAAATACAAATTATTTGAAAGAATAGTCAGCTGGGGCTGCAATTCTTGATATGCTACTAACATTATGTCCCAATGAACAGAAAAAGACTTCCTTCCAAGATATGATAAAATAAAATTAGATCTTAAATACCATATGTTACATATACAGTAACATGAGTAACAGAACCTGAGTGTTATAAACTGCTTGAATGAAAAGTGATAGGCAGGTCCTGTCCCTTCAAGCAGACAAGTTTTATAATTTTTCAAACTATCCTTTTTCCCCTCAAAATTACTTTGACTTCAGTTCAATTCTTTATTACAATCGCTGACCACAATACCACAAATCAACAGCAGACAAAAGAGAATAAAGCAGTATAACATAGTTACCCTTTTATCTGCAGCTTCTGTGAAATTTCAAATACAGCCTACCTATCTAAGTAAACAGCAAGAACTGTACAGTGTAAATTCAATTCTTCTGTTTTCATCTACCAAGTAATCTCCCCTTTAAAGACAGAGGTGATTTGGACGCATTCATCTTTGACACATTTAGAGCAGGGGTATCAAACTCACATTGTCACAGCGGCATCACGTGACATAACGTTGACTTTCCTCCCCCTTCGCTAAACCGGGTGTGGGCATGGCCATCACATGACGCATCCAGCCTGCACGCCATGAGTTTGACATCCCGGATTTAGAGAGTTGCTTCAGAAGTAGAAACTATGAAACCACTTCCTCCCACCAACCAGTTCGCTCCCACAGACAAGGTCTCGTCAGGGTGCTGTCGGCCAACCAATGCCGCCTGGCGACCCTCAGGGGGAGAGCCTTCTCTGTGGCAGCCCCTGCCCTCTGGAACAACCTATCCCTCGACCTACGTACGACCACTGACCTACGCCTCTTCCGTCGGGCCTTGAAAATGCATTTATTCCATGTGGCCGGCCTGGCATAGTAGCTTTTAATTGGTTTTATTGGTTTTATTGAAGAGTTTTTATCTAGATTTTAGAACAGGCCCCAATTTAATATTATTTTAAGATATTTTATGTATTGATGTTTTTTGTATGTTTTTTATTGATGCCTGTTCACCGCCCTGAGTCCCGCAAGGGAGAAGGGCGGTATACAAATTTAATAATAAACTAATAAACCAAACTAAACTTAGGCTATGTTTTCTGGGGCAAAAGATACAAACCAAAATCTGATATTTTTTTTAAAATTGCTATGAACATCCAACAGTCCATACAAATGCCACTATGATACATAGAACATAATCCTATCAAATGAATCACTAAGAGCAAGAATCTTCTGTTTATTTTTATCATTAATTTATCATTATTTAAGTAGCCAATTCCTAGGAATAATTTTTTCCCCTGATCATATGTGAATGCAACATTCTAAAATGATAATGTTTCTATTTATCCTAATTGAGAAGGCACTTCAGTGGTAATGACTTTTCAACTATGTTCAATTCAGACAGCTTTGCCCATGTTTGTATTACACCTTGGTTGCTTATTATATCAGTGTTATGACTTTCTAAGAAAGGAAAACGGTTGACTAATTTATTCCAAGTTTTTTTTTTTACAGTGCCTTCCTAGTATATTTCAGTTAATGAAAAGTAAATCACCTACTCCTCTGTGCAATTAAGTACTTCTTGGACAGATTATCTTTCTGGATCCTTTGACTTAATTGTCACAGTCCAAGTACAAACAAAATTTTGCCAAGTGGTAAATGTCGTATCAGCTCTCCAAGATTAACCTGTATCTATGTATTAGTAAACAGTAGTACAATGAGGTTACAACAGTGATCATATAATTTAGCCATATAAATAAAAACAAGAATGGTAAAAAAAACCCTAAGTTTTCCAGGACTTGAAAGCTTGATAAAATTGCTGGGAAAATTAATTTATTTTTCTTCTGTTCGTTAAAGCTGTGAGCAGGCATGCCAAAGTTTTTATTTATTTATTTAATGAGTAAAACATTTCGGGAAAAGTTGTTATTGCAAGTCTCTCAATCATAGTGACACCCATCAGGGGGGGGGAAATAGGAATTGTGCTTGAAGTAGGCTAGAGAGCAGCAGAAGATTACAGGAAAAATGGGAAATAAAGTAACTGCCAAATCAAGTTTTCTGAGTCTTTGAATAAATAAAGCCTGGGTACAAAATATTAGAAATTTAACCTTTTGAAAATTATGCCTTTTCTAAAACATCTTGTATAAACTGGACCAGAAACGGCATAAGTGTAATTCTGCATAGGTTTTGAAAGATACACATTCATTATACAAGATTTCATTGATAGGTTTCACTCTTCAAAAATGCAGAACAGAATTAATCGAGTTACTGACCAATGAGTCAATGCACTTAAATGTATAAATCTTCAAAATTTAAGATCAACCAGGAAATAGTTTTAGCATAAGGAAAATAGTTTAATAGATTGCCATACAGTCACTAAAGCAAGTTTTGTTATAAAAATAAGAGTGGAACCAAGACATGTGTACTTTACAAAAAGCAGAAAGCAGTGTTATTTTATAAATAAAGAACTGAATAACAATTTTTATTTATGTCATCTGCACTGATGATACGTTAAACACCCAGCTGTTTTAATTTAATGATGAAATAAATGCTTAGATAATTTCCTTACTCTCCAGCATGTATTTCTTGGTAATGGGTAATGGCAGCAACCGGATATGATGGAAGAGGGAACCCAATGGATGGTTTTTGGTGAGTGTGTTTTCAGATGGTGAAAGCGTATATGGCTGGATCATGAAGTATGCTGTTAGTAAAACTACGCCCAGGGTAACCAATCCCTGCAAGATAAAACAAGAATAAGATTATTAGTATTACTAATTCCATCTAATATTAGTCCCACACAATAAAAATGATAGCACAAATGACTATTGATGTAAATTTTTATTTGAGAGATTCTTGAACTGTGGGGTCAGGGGTCATTGGAGATCATTATGGGAGGAGGGTTGCAGGAATAGAGGAAAGGTTACGAAGAGGCCATGCGCAGCACACTGCCATGATTCAGTAACTGTTTACCTCAGATGGCTATGAGCTCACCTAATTAACAGCACCAGGCTCCACCAGGAACTATCAAGATATGTGAGACTCTACCCTGGCTGGGATGTTCTTAAAAATTGACAAGGAGAATACACCAATAATGATGCTGTTGCTTTATGTTCTTTGCTTTGCTTGTTAAAACTGTATAAAAAGTAATAAACTCTGTGGAGGCAGAAAGATTTGGGATGAACCCTGCTATGACTGGTTTCTGAATCCATCAGAGGGTCACTTGGTTTGTTGCCTTGTTTATCCTCAAACCTGATCAGTGAGGTTAGCAAGCAAAGTGGGATCACTGCCAAAAGCTCACTTTGGCTTACTACCCAGATTTGTCCTGGCAAGTTGATCGCAAGCTTCAATGGCAGGAGCACATTGTGTATCAAAACACAACTTTGCTTTTGCTCCTCATTTTACCTATGAAACACACAGTAGTTTTGCAACTTTTAGGTTTAGGTTTATTCGATTTCTAGGCCGCACCCATCTCCCCGAAGGGACTCGGGGCGGCGTAATATCAGAGAGTATCAGAGATACTCTCTGATGTTAACAAGTCACTAATAAAAATAAGTAATATTTTTTATTTCTGATCCAATCCTAAAATGAATGAAATCATTAGTTTTATTCACAGGAAAAGAACAATTGTACAAATTAACATCATTATACCCTAAAATCTGAGAACCATGGATCTAATCAGATCTACAGACAGTTCATCCTATGGAGATTTCAAATTGCAGTACAGGTTAAGTCCTCAACTTACAACAGTTCATTTAGTGACCGTGCAAAGTTACGTCACTGAAAAAGTGACTTGGGACCATTTGTTATACTTATGACCATTGTAGCATCTCCATAGTCATGTGATTTACATTTGGATGCTTGGCAACTGGTTCATATTTATGACGATTGCAGTGTCCCGGGGTCATATAACCATCTTTTGCAATTGTCTGACAAGCAAAGTCAATGTGGAACCCAGATTCACTTAACAAAAGTGTTATTAATTCAACATCAGTGATTCATTTAACAAATATGGCAAGAAAAGTTATAAAATGGAGCAAAACTCACTTAGCAAATTTCTCACTTGGGCCCAATTGTGGTCATAAATCAAGGACTACTTATGCACTTTCTACAAGAACATGTAGAATCCAAAACTGTATTACCTTATAGAGAACCATTAACAGAGGAAATCGTGGGGGTCCCCTTTGTGGTTCATTTTTTTCTAGGAGTTGTTTGATGAATTTCTCAATGGCCTTTTCAGACATACCACATTGGTAACCTGTCTGTCTCACCAAGTCAATCGTCTCCGAAAGTTTATCATAAATGCTGAGTTCACTAGTCGAAAGCTCCATGTCCTCTGATGAAAAATCCTATTAGGCAAAATTCAACACAATTAAGAAAGAAACTATTCCGATGCCTTAAGGAAGGTGACAGAAGAAGACAGTTAAGTTTTTTTTCTAGTACGCCTGCCAATCTAGCTGTGCGAGTAGCAAGTCTAGTTCATTCAAACATATATTTAATGGAATCAAGGCATCAGCATTCAGATTCTTGGAATAAACCTCAAACAGATACTATCAACCAACAATTGTATGTTCTCTTTTGTTTATACTAAACAGAATTGGCAGATCAAAAATTGCTGTAACTCTCTAAAGTTTCTGGAGAGGCACTGCAGCTATTTCATGTCTATGAATAATGGTTGACAAAGAACAAAGAACAGAAATGGGATGTTGTCCTACTTTATCAAACACAATAAAGAAAAAATGAAATGTAGGAGTCAGAATTTCAGAATGCAAAGCTATTTCACTATTGCAAACACAAAGGTTAATGTGCTTGCAACTTAACAGACACAGATATGTGCCACACTATCTCTAGTCAATGAATATTCAAACCATGAAAATGAAGAAAATGTCTCAATACTATACCTAAAATGTTTCCAACAAAGTGACATTTACTAAAACTCAGTCACTGTTTCTTTTACCATGAGATATTGCTCTATTTATGGTACTCAGCAATATAATACCAAGAGCAGCCCGTACTTGCACAACAGAAAATCTGATAACATGTTTTCGGAGAAGAGAAAATATTTAGAACATTAAATCCTTCTTAAAGGACTCTTCAAGGTCCTGGTGTCCAATAACGCCATGCAATCACGCACTGGAATAAAATAACACTATTTCTATGAATGAAAAAAGACCAAAAGTGTCTGGAGATCAACAGGAGGGAACACTATGCTAATATTTACAGCATTATTATTTGGAAATAATGTTTACATCATTGTTTTAATCTTCTAAACTTCTGTTACCCATATGATGCTGAGTAGATAGCTACCCCCAAGTGCACCAAGCATTTTTACAAATAATCACCACCAACATAATTCCCAACGAAAGGGAAATGCACAGAGGAGTAGAATTCCACATGTTTTTAAGTTCTATTTACTTTTAGGTCAATGTAAAGGTTCCCCTCACACATATATGCTAATTGTTCCTGACTCTAGGGGACAGTGTTCATCTTCGTTTCAAAACTGAACAGCCAGCGCTGTCCAAAAATATCTCTATGGTCAAGTGGCCGGCATGACTGAATGCCAAAGGCACATGGAAGCTGTTACCTTCCCACCAAAGGTGGTTCCTATTGTTCTACTTGCATTTTTACATGCTTTCGAACTGCTAGGTTGTCAGAAGCTGGGACAAGTAACGGGATCTCACCCTGTTACGCACCACTAGGGATTCAAACCCACCTTTCTAATCAACAAGCTCAGCATCTTAGCCACTGAGCCACCACATCCCTCTATTTACTTTTACAAAATACAATATTTTCTTCGTTTAAGAAATGTGCTATTTATGGATGTCAAATAACATAGACATGACTCATGTGACTTCTGCAATTGTGACTGTTTTTTAAGGGAAAAACATCACAACAGGATCAACATTTTATGTGGATACATATTCAAGCATCACTTACAGTACAAATGTATTGAACTCTGAAAGGTGTTTCAGATATGGCAGGGATGTAAAAAATAAGTGTATGGATACACCTCCTGGCATGACGTTGGTCCTCTAACCTCCTTTCCTATACAAATGTTTAATGAAACAAAATGGTTTTTCTAAATACAGTTAATAGCAATCATTTCTGCAAAATGCACATTGAGTGGTGGTTGTGGAGGAAATAGGAGAGGCTATAATGTATATCTTAAGCTCTTGAATGTAACATGGGAGATAAATTTAATAAAATAAAATAACTTTTGTTGCAACCATGTTGATCACGTAAACACTGAAAAATGACAAAAGAAAAAAATGAGCTTCACTTTATTCAGCTACTATAACCTCTCTGAGCAGCACAGCAAGTGCTGGAATAGAAAAATGAAAAGACTATGAAGCAGGAAGGGATCATATTCTTTTGGCCTGGAAATACAATTGAGTTATCCTGAGTTATCATCAGGTCCCGCATGGGAATGCTTTGCCGCCCTGAAGATTGCGCTCCTATTCCCACATGTTAAACCCAAAGATGAATGAAAACTCCATGGCTGGATTGCAGTGTCATGATAGTCAGGTGTCCCAGGATTGCAAACAGAGTGCTGGGGATGGCAGGCAGCTCTCAGATTGTTTGTGGGTTATTCAGTCCTGCTATAATGCATGCCATTTTAGACTCTATCCACTATTTGTTGAATTGGTATCTTGTAATTCCAGGCCATTCACGCGTGCCCTACAACCAGCCAAAATCATTCACATACATATCTACTGTTCCTGAAATTCAGCAGTGAGAACTGAAATGCTTTAGATAACAACTCCCTCTGACAGATATAGATCTTAGATACTTAAGAGTATTTAATATTACACTGTCTGCTTATTTCACCATAAAACTCAAGCACTTGACTGCTCCTTGTGGAAAATAGTACAGAATAGGTGTATACACATACGCACACGCACACACACACACACACACACACACACATACACACACTGTTGAACAACATCGACCCCTTGCCAAAATTAGGCAAAAGGGTTCTCACTGGCAGATTTTTTTTAATGCCAGCTGCTATTGATGCTCATAAGAGTTTTTGATTATGTTAAATATATTCAAAATGTCAACAAGCCATAAGTGCTATTTCATATATTACAAGACACTGTCAAAAGGTCCAACAGTCATGCAAAACTTTATAGAACAGAATGATACTAAGGTACAATCCATAATTACAATAAATCCATGCTACCATAATTTTCTTTGCTGGAGTCCAGGAACATAGTCATACTGTACTATCTGAATGCACTAACTTAAATAAGTTAACATCAGGATGAAGAATTTAATTAGGGTACATATTAAAGGTAGTACTTTATTTAAAAAAATTCTCTATGCACCTGTCTGTCAATCCATCCATCCATCCATCCTAGTGCTAAGTAACATCACATAAGGGGAGAGCCTTTTAAAATTCAACTGCATGATTTCCACTAGCTACCTAATGGTTTAGAACTTTCTCCAATTGCATGACACTGTTCAAAAACAAAATTCATCCTCCTTCTTCAAAGCACGTTTTGAATTTCTAGCATGGAATACACCATGTCAGAAGCCTCAGACATGAATTTACGGCCATCCTTTTTGAGAACTTACAGTCATCCTACTGGCAGTCAATGGTAAAAAAAAAAGGGGGGGGACTTGTGTTTCTCCATCCCATCTGTCCCCCTTTTGCTTTCTATCGTAACAAACAGCAATCTTGAAAAGCCTCTGCTGGGAAGCCAATCCCTATAACCTCAAATGGGGCTCATTCCCAGTAAGCGCGTATGCGAGCTTGCAGGCTGCCTATAATTCAAGGGTCTCCAACCTTGGCAACTTT
>JAPKID020005140.1:0-11288 GCA_026931265.2 Tropidonophis doriae | reverse complement strand
TTTATTTATATTTTATATTCCCTGTGCGCTGCCCCGAGTCCCTTGTGGTGAGATGGGTGCGGGTTATAAATGTGAATAAAAGTATATATATATATAAAAGTATTCCTAGCCAAACTATTTAAGCAGAACCCAGGAACAACAAAAGAGAATACATTGACTTCTCTTCTGGGCTTTTATTTTCTACACCTCTTGCCTGGTTTGTCTTCTCTTAATGTAAGGCTTCTCTTAATGTTAATATTGACCAAACTGCAGAGGAACACACAGAAACGGACTTACTGCACTGTATTTGTGTAAATAGCACTTTTGAAATGGTTTTTTAAAGAGATATTTAAACTAGTTCACTGGGACTATGTGTAGAAGGCTTCTCGGCCTACAACACAAGAAGCATATGTACAGCCTATGTTTTCCCTTTTAATGAACACCTGAATTCTGCATTAAACTAAGTCCTAGCTAAATCCCAATATATTTAATGATTCATGTAGATTTTGTTATCAATTTTTTCTCCTACCCTGTTGTCTCAGAAAACTGGTTCTGCCCAATAAACCACAGACCAAGGTGAAGATTTACAAAAGCCTTATTCTGTACAGAAGGAAGGCACAAGGGGATCATTCCCAATAGGCCTGTGCAGAGGCCACTCTTGCACTAGTACAGTTTTTATACATACTTTTCCATAAACCCATTTTAAGTCAATCTCTTTATGACCTTACCAAGGTTTGTTAATATTTTTCAGCTTGCCTTTGCAATATCTAGCAGTCATCAGCACAGTTATCCCTAATTTCCAGTAACAAGTGGTACGTTCTATCATAATTAGTACATTATTTCCCCCCCCATCCTCTTTTCTTAAACCATTGTCTTTACATATCTGTATACATATAAGCTGTATATTTCAACATAATCATCTGTTCCCTGTTCTAGTGATCCTCACATTTCCTGTGCACGCAATTGCCTTGTTCCACACTGAGCAAGCATGCTCCGACGATTTTACTAGCTAAACTAATTCCATTACTTCTTATCCACTAGCAAATGTCTACAAATACCAATTATCTATAGAGAATATAGTTTTAGGGGAATGGGTCTTGTCTTTTCCTCCCTGCCCCACTCCTGGCTGAAAGAAAAGTGTTGATGTAATACAAAAAAGTAGGAGAACATTTCCATTCCACTTCTTGGACCCCATGGCTTTTAATAAGACTAACGCTCTGGGGAGGGAGAGGGGGAATAAGGTCAATTCCTTAGAAATTTATAAGCTCATTTGTGACTATTGTTCTGGATGCAAGCAGAGTGTAATTGCCCATAGAGCCTGGGTAATTGAACATTCATCTGAGCAGCTAGTTGTTTATCTGGGCAGTGGCAAATTGATAATGGTCTTTGCCTGTGGCAACACCTGCAGTTCTTTCTTTTCCAGGATGATGATATGTCCTTACTTATTCTGATTTACAAATAACGATCTACTCTCTACATAATGTCCCCATTATTTCTTTCAGATACATACGCACACGTACACCCAGAGAACAGCAAATTTTGCACTTTCCCTCTCTGTTTATAATGCTGTGATTTGGGGTGGGGGTGGGAAGTCCTTTAAGGATAAGTTCTTAACTAGAAGGAAGTGTTACAATAAAAGAGCAATCTAGCCAGTATTAAAGAAAAGATAAAGTGGGAAATAAGCCATTAAAAAGAGGATAGGTTTGGTTTGGTGAGTATGGTACATATTTCCTCACTGCATTAGCAGAAGAGGGACAATATATTGCCTCTTTTATTAAAGGAAGATTCAAAGAAGACTCATATCTTTTCTTTGTCCAAGTCCCCAGATTCCAAGTGTAGCTATGGCCTATATACTGTAAACTGCCTCGAGGTATAAATCCATTTTTCTTGTAGTTGCATAGTTCAATAAAACCATGGGCCTTTCAGATTTCATTGTTTTCAGAATATGTTAACCCTTATTGAGGTAGCAGTATAGTTTTTCCTTCCGTTGCCATGATCTTCAGGGGCAATCTTGTTCAAATATTGAAATTCTGTTTTGAGTTTTGTGCCTGAAAATCACAAAACACAGTCAATACACTCTGCTGCTTTCTTTCCTTGCCGAAAGTCCACAATGGCAAGACAATTCCATTTTAAAACTTCTTTTTAAAATACCACTCACAGTAATAAATATTTGTTCTCATAACCACCCTTGTGTGAATGGAAGGAGATGACCGCACGGCTGCCTATAAATCAATGGATATAATCCTTATAGGTATTTACTCTGTTCTGTCACTTCTATTTTGAAAGGCAAGTAGGATTTTTTTTTCAAAACAACAGTGACTTCAATATTGACGCTTAAGGATGGTTGTTGTTGCTGCTACTGCTGTTGTAAAATAGTTTATTATTTGAACATCTCAGTGCTGCAGTACTGATGGAGAGACCCTTAATCAGAGCTGTGCAAATACATCAGAGATAGGCTGTAATCTTAACCCATTTATTTTGGTGATCCACCTGTTCTGGAAGAATCCCACATGCTTAATAACAACAATAAATCTTTTTAGATGCCTAAAAAGAAAAGAGGTACCCTTGTGAATACAAATTGATAATGACAATAAAACGCTGTCTCCCTGTATAGAAAGTCAACAAACAAAGCCATCCAGAAAACAAATAAAGCAATTGAGGGGGGAAAATAGAAAATAGAAAAAGGCATGTGGAAACAGATACATCTTGAGTTTTACCTTTTTTAAAAAAAAAAAGTATGAAGAGAAGCTGGATTATGTGATTTGTTTCTCTATTTAAACCTGCTGATCATCATAAACAGGTCAGAAAATTTGAATAATTCAATGGAAGAAGGCATTCCCTTCCATTTGCCCGCTTTTTAGGTTTATAACTGGTATATCACCTTGTACGCACGTCAAACCTGCTAAATCATGAAGTCTGCACATTTCAGCCATGGCTTTTCTCAGTAGAAATGCCACACCCAGAAAATAAGATATATGTTTCTTTGTTTATCATTGATAGGTTGTTGGTATATTTTTTTCTGTAGTTTATTCATTTTGAAGACCTCAACTTCATCTGTAAAAAAATTTTCTGGGTAAAAGATTATCTTGAAAATGTCTTACTAATCTGCAATCCACTTCCAAAATTTTGTTTCAAAATTCAGATTATGCTCATGTTTCCTATTAAGTAATTAAAATTATACTTTTTCTATTGCATGGACATAGAGCTGGAATATTCCTTTGGTAGAGACTTTGTTTACATGTAGTTACAGTCACACACTCATTAGTGCAATCAAACATTTAACAGAATGGTAAGTGATGGTAGATAAGCATCTGTGGCCACAGAATTTTACCTAATGTTATGACAAAAGGAAGAAGGCAATGTGCTATCATCTTGTCTGCAGCTCTAGCAGCACACTGGTAAGATTTCAGAAGTGGCTTGGCCATTACATTCTTCCTAGGATTGAGAGAAAGTGACCAGTGTCCCCCAGCTGTCTTTGTGCCTAAAACAGAACTAGAATTTACAATCTCCTGGTTTTTGGCCCTGCTGTTTTTACCATCATTGCTCTTCTACTATGTTCCTAATAGAACTTAAATCATTGTAACTGTTGCACTTAGAATTCTTTTCTATTGGTTGAATTGAAGGCACAAAATGAAAAAAGAGTAGTTTGTCCTTTTGTAGTTTATAGCTATTATGTTTCTCTGTTTATAGAGTAACTATCTTCATGCAAAGAGGTATCCGTAGCTTGTTGAACAAAATAACAGCATTGAACTGCCAGTGAAATGTCTTTTTAGAAACACAAGATGCTGCCTCCATCTAAATTTACCATGGGAGAATATTGCCATCTTATCTTTATTGAGTCTGAAACAAATTTGTCTTAAATCCATTAAGTCATCCTGCTGTTAACCAAGGCAGATGTATGGAAAAATTCCAGCTTTTAATTGCCATTTATTGAGTGTTTTGCTCTTTTCTGTACATCAGTTTCTAATGAACACATTGAGATATCAAGTCTATTTCATATAGAATTGAGAAATGAGGACAAATGACATGGGACTCCACATGTGTTGAGGCTTTTACTGATGTATTTCAAAGGCAAAATAACTTTGGAAATAAAATGGATCTTGTGATTCTTTTACTATTGCCAGAAATTGCATAGTGATAGTCTCTGGTTTAATCGCAACAGAAATGCTTTGAAGCTTCCAAAAATAAAGTCTTTGTAAAAGTGCTAAAAGACAACTAATTATTTCAGATATTCAGTTAAGATTGCCAATATACTTCTGAATCCGTTCAGGAACGGACTTCCAGTTTGCTCATAGGATCGTTTTTCGGCTTCAGGGAAGCCTCCTCAAGGCTCCTGAGGTTGAAAATCAGCCCTACAGACAAACCAAAAGTCACCATTCCCGAACTTCCAGTTTCCCCATAGGTCCGTTTTCTGTCTTCCACAGGCTTCAGGGAAGCTTCTGAGGCCTCTGGAGGGTATCGGGGGCAGGGAGGGAAGCTGTTTTTTACCTCCCCGGGCTCCTAGAAAGCCTCTGGAGCCTGGGGTAGGCAAAATAACTGTGGCAGAAGTGGAGGTGGAATCGCTGATTGCGCACTGGGGGCACACGTGTGCATAGCATTATGGGTGTGGCACGGCGGTGCATGACCCCTCTGTGCTCCCCCCTCTTTTGGCATGGCAGCCAAAAAAGGTTTGCCATCACTGGTCTATACTGATAAATGAGCTTTCATTATGGACTGACTGGAGACTATGGAGAACCACAGTCTGGATCTCTCTTCATTTTCAAATATCTGAAATGCTTAGAGAATGTTCAGAAGGATTCAGCCATGGATTATTTCCAGACTTTTACAATCTTTTGATCAGGATTCTTCCCAATCCAGTATGCATTCTTGTTCCTCAGCTTCATTCTGGAAAACTAGAAATGCAACTAGGATTCCTTTCCTAAAAGACCATATTCAATTTTCAGTTCCGTGATTCTCAACCTAATTAGGATTTTCAATCTGTTGCCACAACTGAAGACAACCAGTAACTAAAATCATAATGAATTAGGAATAAAATATGCCCTGCTCTTTATAGAAACAAAATTAGGACCGAATAGCCATAAAAATTACAAAACAATACAATTGTACCTTCAACTTCTATTTAAATCAAAATGGCATGAACATTCCTGAAAATGACCTTCCATTCAGAATAATTGACTTAGTGTGTTGGGATTCACTTACAAATGAGGCATATTGTTATATCAGCAAATTCTAGGAGGACTTAGAATAACAGAGGTAGCAAAAGGAATTTGTTCTTTTTCTACCCCTTATATTCAAATTATTTCAAGTTACATTTCTCTGTTGAGCAGTCAATAAAAATATTGATTATTATGTATTTATAGCTCTGGATGAATCAAGACCAATTAATACTTGCTTTCAGAATTTAAAGCCAACAGTGCTTATCTTTTAAAATGTTAGATGAAGCTGTGGTCAAAGCAGTATCTAGCTGAAATGAAAGAGCTTTTTTATTCCAAGGACTGGATTCAATTTCATTGTCACTTAGAATTAGGGAGTGTGAACATTATTCAACATAGGAATATTAAGTTAGACAGTAGCTCTACTTATTTTGGAAAGTAAACAATAGCCCATCAAGCATTAAACAAGCATTTTGTTAGGGACCCAAAAAAAGAGAGGTTAATCTGAATTTTGAAAAGGCTACATTTGACTGCTATAGGAGATATTTTAGTGGAAGCAGAGAGGCAACAAATGATATATCTCATCCATCAAGATCAGGGTACCTAGTAGGGCTTCACAGATTGGCTGTGTTCTAGTTCAAAATGTTATTTCTGATCAGTGATTCTTTCGAAGATAGTGTTTGGATTAGAAAATAATAGATGACACCATTTTGAAGCTTCAAACTTTAGAAGTACCTTATTTGCAGCTGCATTCTTCATCTTCATGGATTGGAGATGAAATGCACAAAATGTCCTAATGAGTGATTTGGATATGAAAATTCTGTACCAGGTGGGTTTGGTTCTAATGATCTGATAATCTTATTAGGGAATCTTATTTTGTTTTTGATTTGTATTGTACTTTTTTTCCACCTATCATTGTTTTGTTTTGTTTCGTTTTTGTCTGTGGGAAGAATCTAACCTTTTCATACATTATTTTTTTAAAAGGTAAGAAAAAAAAACAGTGCTAAAGCACGTCTGACCTGAACTATTTTCTTATATTGAAGATGAGCGGTTAGACATATATACTACTGATACTTTCATGTCTGTCTCTTTGTAACTTTCAGTAAAATGGGGCATCATAAGACAACAATTTTCCAACCAAATGGACTAATTTACAGAATGCCAGGATAATTCCCATGGAAATGAAATTTGGAGAAGCTATGACTGTTTCAGACCCACCATACTGTTGCTGCTTTAGTACTACTAAGCTACCACAGCCATTCATGATCATCTGATTGTCATTTTTAATATTCTCTCTCACAAAGGAAAAGCAGGCAGGAAGTAAAAAGTTGACTGTCATTGCGCACAACCTTTGCCAGCTTGTCTTTGCTTTGGGAAACTCTGTTGCATGGCACTTCTCGTTTATTCCCATGTACCTTTCCAAAATTGTGCTTCATACCTGCATGCCTCTCCACAAGTACTACTTGTGAAGATTGTTCACTCTTCCTGACCCACACTACACTCCCATGCACCTTTCTGATCCAGATGACATCTTTTTTAAAAAAACATTTTTTATTGGTTTTACAATTTTATAAAGGGAAAGGGGTGTGTAGGGTGTCATAGAAATACTTTAGAGCTTCCATGTCGGGGGTGGTAACCGCCTCTGACACTTCATACAAAATCAATTTCAATAAAAGGTGGAAGGAGATACATATATATCATATCATAAATTTCATGCATTCAATCATTTGTTCCTATTAACATCTGTGTAGGAATTACGATTAAAAAAAAAAGATCATTTTTGTGATCTGAGTCTCTTTGCTATTGTTTCTTCTTCTTCCCTCCTGCTGATGGGCGGAGCCACGGCCCCTC
This sequence comes from Tropidonophis doriae, assembly GCA_026931265.2. Classification (NCBI taxonomy): domain Eukaryota; kingdom Metazoa; phylum Chordata; class Lepidosauria; order Squamata; family Natricidae; genus Tropidonophis; species Tropidonophis doriae. The sequence continues at coordinate 4,305 of JAPKID020005140.1, read as the reverse complement.
CCGTTCCCACATCTTCGTCTTCCAGGATTGAGGAATGTTTTTTAAGAAAGGCTTCTGCCTCTTCTACTGGTTTGATTCTAGCTCTACCTCCCTCCCAGAACACCAGCATTCCTTCAGTCATTAACCATTTGAGGTCTTATTTGGGGGGGAAATAGGATAATGAGCAGCAAACAGATTCATGGACCACTTTGGGATCTCATCTCATTGATCCTTCACCTGTGCTTGGCCAAGAACTACGAATTATTATTATTTTTAAAACGGACCTCCAAAGGGTGTGGTTTGTTGCAGCTTCTTCTGTTCATAACAACAGGGTGTGATCAAGGTTTCTGGCACATCTCCTTTGGTCCCTCTAATGCAACTTTTCCCAATCCCCAGATGACTCAGACCACAATTGCGTTGTTATCCATCAACACACTCTGGCTTCAGCTTGGAGAGAGCTCTTTTTAAAAGCCTAGTGGTCCCATTGTATCATTCCATCGGCCTTTCTGCTGATCCATTATGCTGTTCATTAAAGTGTGTTTGCTTCCAATAACTAAAAACAAAGCACTTCCAAGATGTAGAGTTTCCATGCAGGATTACAAAAGCAGGGGGCAGAGTCACAGCTTGCAGTTATTCTGGTCTTCAAGGAAACATTGGGACAGGATTATCATAGGCATCCTTTGCCTTTTCCACTTCCACTTCCCATTTGCTTATCTCTAATCCTTATCAATAAAGGGGAATATTTGTAGCTCACGGCTGAAATGACGGGTCCTTGATGCTCTCTGAGGTTGGTTGCTTTCTTGCAGATGTCTCATTACCCAAATTAGTAACATCATCAGAGCTAGTAACTGATAATGTTACCTAGTTTGGGTAATGAAACGTCTACAAGAAAACAACCAACCTCAGAGAGCACCAAGGATCCCTCCCAAACATTTTAAGAGCCAGGGTGGCACAGTGGTTAGAGTGCGGTACTGCAGGCTACTTCAGCTGACTGCTAGCTACAGTTCGGCAGTTCAAATCTCAGCGGCTCAAGGTTGACTCAGCCTTCCATCCTTCCAAGGTGGGTAAAATGAGGACCCAGATTTTGGGGGGCAGTAGGCAGACTCTGTAAACCGCTCAGAGAGGGCTGGAAAGCACTATGAAGCTGTATATAAGACTAAGTGCTATTACTATTTCTCATGGGAAATGCTATGGGAAGTAGCACCAGCAGGAGGTATATCTCTAGTGAAAACTAACCTACAGAGTGCAATGACACACTCTTTCTGTATGCTATATGTATATGCTATGCATATGCTACCCTGTGTTTCCCCAAAAATAAGACCAGGTGTTATATTAGGGCTTATTTTCCAATTATGTTTTATTTTCAGGGAACTATGATACTAAATACATCAATCTGGTCAACAATCTTAACTGGGATTTATCTTTGGGATAAGGCTTATATTAGGAGCATCTTGGAAAAATCATGCTAGGGCTTATTTTTCAGCTTGGTCTTATTTTCAGGGAAACACGGTATGTATATGCTATGAAAACTTCTTTCCTCCACCAAATGTCTTTCCCATTGATATTTTAATTACTTTAAAGAAACCTGTCCCTCTTGCCCCCTATATTATTGGCTCCAATAAAGCTGGGCATGAGAATAGCTCTGCAATCATTGTATCCAAGGAAAGAAAGAATTTGATCCAAATAAATTTTCCATCACTCATATATCTCTCTATTTCATGAATAAAGGCAGCTGATCCTTGGTAAGCAAAAATAAAATGTATTTCTTCTGATGACATTTTTTGCAACTCTGTGCAAAACTCAAACCAAGCAATTATTTTTACAAAGATCACAGAAGTCGATGAAGCTTCATCATCTGTACAAACACAATGAGCCAGGAAACAGATGGATGGATGCCATCCTTACATGAACTGCAGGAATCCTATCTGATGCCCTTCAAAGCTAGCAGGGGGATTAATACTAAAGTAATCATAATGAGATACAAATGAAACTAGCCTGAACTGAGGCATATCTAAAGTTCTTTTTGTATCCATGCCAATGCTATTTGCATCTGTTCTCAGTCATTACCTCTTCTTCCAGTCCCAGATGCTGCTTTTTATAATAACCTTTATCCACGTAGAAAATACGTACAAGGCCTCTTTATCAAAAGGGGCTGAATGTGGACCCCACACTTAAAACAATTACTGTATAATCCCATTCGTAGGGCTTGCACAATACCCCAAACCATCAACTAATCATATGGGATCGGTGCGCATAACACTGTAAGCCTCAAATATGAAGATCCAAGATTAAAATGAAGCAGATTTAGAGCATGGTACAAATTTAATTACTAAAACTTTAATTAGATTGGTTAGGGATGCTTTGTAAACTCAGCCACTAAATCCATTCACTTCTATCTGATGGATGCCCTTTATTAGCATGGAAACTAAAAATCAGGGTTAATTTCATTAAAAGAAAAGTAGTGACAGTCTCTAAATGGATCCATCATTTCTTTAAAACTGAGAATCTGTACTCATTCTCCTGTTACCCTTTAGGTTTGAAGTTAACATCTCAAAGCTGTTTTAGATACTTCCTCAAACTCAGAGTATATGACTTATACATAGTAAAGACTCGGTAAATTGAATTTGATTTTGGTGACATCACGGAGGTGCCCATATAGCTTTATTGACAATTGTTCTCACCCAGGCTTCCCAAGAGCAAGATGCAAACCCCTGGTCCTGACAAAAAAACCTTTTATTAATTTACTGTGAATTCTGCTCATTCACATCCAGCAAAGTCTTTCAAAGGATTTACAGTCACAGACCTTATCCGGCTTGGAGAGCTGACAGGCTGATGTTTGCAAAACTTGGCAAGGAGTCTCAGAGAGTCATGAGCCAATTAAGCAAACTAATTGTCTCCTGCGAACTCCACTCCCCTTTTGCTTCTTTTCTATTTCCTCTGGGAAGGGCCATTCATCATCCAAGTTGACCCCTGTTTTTAACTCTTCCCATTGTCTGGCAACTCTGTGCATGCACACACTGGGAACAGGCTCCAGCTGTTCCAGAGGTGGGTTTGTTCTGGTTTGCACCGGTTCAGGCGAACCAGTAGTAGTAATTTGGCCTGGGTTGCAGAACCGGTAGCAACCCAGGCTGGCCATGCCCCCAAACTGCTTCCCTGGTCTCCACTGTCATTGCCAGCATGTTTTTTATTAGTTTTTCATGGTCTTCACACATGCACAGAACAATTTACAGTGAACTGCGCAAGCGAAGCAAAACGGTACCAACGCTGGTAGGAACCCATCCCTGAGCTGTTCATAAGCCTCACTAATGTCTGACTCTGGCTCTGGCCCCCTCTCTGCCTCCAACACAGAGCCCTCATCAGAGTCTTCCCCAGACTCCAGGACTGGTCCCTGTTCCTCCCCAACCTCCTCACTGTCTGAATCTGCTGCCAGCTCCGCTGTCCACTGGCGGGCCACAACAACAATGTATAGATGTGGTTTGCTCTTACATTCTTCCATGAAATTTTTCTTTTCAACTATACAACAGCCTGGATATTTCCTGGTTGTCTCCTGTACCAGTATCCCATTTTAATTTTTGAAGGCATGGAAAGTTGGGTATATGCTGACAGATGTCAGATACACTATGAAACGAGAAACCTCTTTTCCAAACTTCTGATCAGAAAAACATGTGACCTATTCTTGCAAATTCTTCATCTTTTTTTCAGGATGGTAAATGCCAAGCTTTTGATATAAAGTTTTCAAGGAAATGAATAGATTTGCATTTTGATTCATGTATTTCCATATAATGTAGGGCTTAATTTTCTTACATTTAATTCCTTCCTCTCTAAGCTTCTATTTTACTGCCAGCAAAACAATAAACTAAAAAAAAAAAGATTATTCCTTTTGTATTAATAACAAGGGATATATGACATATCATATATTCTAGAGACAAGTTCATGTACAGTAATGGATATTTTTCATTGTAGTTTCAGAGACACAGCCCTATTTATTAATAGCTTTTGGAATAATAGAAAATAATGTTTCACCTAGCAGGAAGTAACCTAGTTTTCACCAGCTGTTTGAATATAAATTTGCACAGTCCATGGCCATTGGCCAATACTGAATCTTTATCCTTAGAACAGCATTGTCGGATATCAAAATATTAAAATTAGACAGCAGCAACAATTACACACATGCCATAAAACTGATCATCAGCAGCAACAGTTAAAATGCAGATCATTCTTCTATCTAATTATATGTTCCTTAAAAATTTAGAAGTTGAGACGATTGTATTAAATGACACTAATTCTTAGGAAAGCATTCATAGGGTAATACTCTCTGTCGTTGTT
>JAPKID020005139.1:0-11288 GCA_026931265.2 Tropidonophis doriae | reverse complement strand
CTGGCAACTCTGCACATGTGCACATTGGGAACAGGCTCCAGCTGTTTGTCTGCCTCACTGATGTCTGTCTCCAAAAACAACCGATAACTCCCAGATGGCCCTGGCCCCATCTCTGCCTCCAATGCACAGGCCTCGTCAGAGCCTTCCCCAGACTCCAGGAGTGGCCCATGTTCCTTCCCAACATCCTCAATGTCCGAATCTTCTGCCAACTCCACTAGCTGCTGGTGGGCCACAATTACTTCCCTGAGTTTATTACTTGGAATGACAGCAAAATGGAGAATGTGTATCTTGCAAGATGTTATAGCTGCATCCCATTGATTATGGCACTTGAGAAAAGAGACCACTCTGAAATCCACATGTCTCATTTAAAGTGTCAGGGGAATATCCAAGCTGCATTTGGACAACACATCTGGTAAATGCCTTTCTGTTAGGAAGTTCCTACTTTCACATGTAGCAGTGTAAAAGATATTCTCATTAAAGAACCATGCTATAACGAGACACCCATCAATACCATTATTTCCGTTCAGGTGAGAGTGTGCATCAGGTAGAGGAGGCATAAAACCCCACTTGTAGTAATATTGTTTTTTCATCTGTACGCCCAATTCAGGAGAGAAACCATTCTATCATCATCCTGTGCTTATCACTAGGAATGTTCATTCCATCGATTAATTGCTGCCTCAGTCACCAAAAGAGCACACAGCTGGGTTACTGCTGGATGGCTATGATGAGTCGGCTTGTCCTTGAAGAGGTAACAGGATTTAATTGACTATATGCTTTTAGCAAAAGCAATAAAGATGCATAATCAATGGAAAGTTGGAGCGTATTAATAGGATTTCGGAAGATGCTGAAGATAAAACTCTGAAGCCTCATTAACCAGTATCCTTTCGCGGGAGAAGGACACACATATTTGTGCTCCTGGGAAATGAAATATTAGCTTGCAAAACAGGAGGGGTGGGGTGAAGAGAAAAACACATCTCTCAAAGTATTAGGCTTCAGATGAGAATAAATAAATCTCAGCATGCTGGCATAATTGTCTGACTACGTTAACTTAATGCCACTCTGACATTTGTTAGACTATAAGCAACTGGCATGCCATTTACAGCAGCTACTCAATACAGACATCGAGTTTTCTAAAGTAGACTCTCATTTCTATTGCATAGGTATTGTGTAAATTCCAATCTTCTAAGTTATGTTGAATTATGTCATTTTTCAGAGCAAAAGGAATGATTTGAGAAAAAAGGAAGTGATGTAGATCTATCTCACTATATCAGGTCCCCTTGCAGAGTTTTAAAGACAAAGTTCTCTTTGTTTTTCTCTCTCTTTCACCCCAGAATTTACATTCTACAAAATCTGTAATCAAGAATAGGAAAAGGAAGGTTAGGAAAGAACAAATTGTTTAGAGATTAAGTACAACACAGTGAACAACAAGCTGCTTATTGGTATTTTCATTCAGTATGTTGCCTGAACCAAATTATATAGCTTGGTAACCTTTGTGAAACCAGAAAACATTCCCTCCCTAATTATATTTACCAAGAAGTAATATGTCATATCAAAATAAATCAGGGGTGTCAAACTCACGTCATCATGGCAGCATCGCATGATGTATTGGTACTTTCCCCCACTTTGCTAAAATGGAGATATAAGCGTTAATCTATTAGCTACAATAAAACAATATGCTATTTTAATATGGTCACAATGTCTGAAAATATTTTTTCTACTAATTGAGGAGCACACAAGTGTTCCCAAAAGTAGGGAACTGATGACCTTCTAAATATTGCCAAATAATAACACAGAAAACATGTCAATGAAATTAATTATTGGAAATTGTACTTTAGCAAACTAATGGGGGAGGCAATCTTATAATCTGAAGGGGAACACCACATTACTTTGTATTGTGTACTTAATAGGCACAGTTTACCACAAGTCTTGAAGCTTTATATAAGAAAATGGTATCAAATACTACAATCATCAAACATTTTGATTCAAGTGAGGAGATGAGGACGAGAATGTTAACTGCAGAATATGAAATTCTACCGACCATCAAATCAAAACCTGAACTGAAATGTTTCATGAGAGTGAATGTTATCATTAATTCCATTTTGTTTACATAAAGCTTCAAAGATGGGGAACTATAATTCAGGAATAGTTGAACCAGAGGTGGTATTCTGCTGGTTCACCCCGGTTCAGGCAAACCGGTAGTGGCAGTGTCAGGAGGCTCCACCCACCTGCCCAGGCATCATCACGAATGATCTGCACATGTGCAGAAGCGCCACATGAGTACTCCCGGTTCCAAACTGGTAGTGAAGATTAGAGCATTTCGTGTCTGAGTTGTACACTACAATTTCCCCACATCCTTACTATTCAAACAACAGATTATTGAAATAGAGTAGGGTTAAATAGAAAGGGCTAAAAATAACTATCCTTTTGAATGTCAACCCATGTTTAAAAAATGTTATTTTTGCAAATAATCAACCTAGCCTATACCAGCATGGAGAATATTATGGTCCAGTTTTCTACTCACAGCTTGAAGTTACACAGTGTCTCCTGCATATACTGTATTTCTGGCCATATCCAGGCTAAGTTGCATATATTTCTTAGCATATCCAGGCTAAGTTTTACTTAGTCTTCTTCACACTTGATATATTTCTAGAAATGACCCAAAGCTCCATACTAAGTTTTATATTCCTAAAAAGCCTTTGTTTTTTATGATTTTCCCCACCTTCTTTGATTGTATTCTACAACCTAGAAATCAAATTATTTGCTCCAGTAAGTGGAAAGAGTTATATATATATACATATTTGAATCTGTTGTCTGTACACCCATGGTGCAATAATATTGTCTGTCTGCCAACCACATGAGCTCTTTGAGTGCTCACTAAGGACAAGATGATATTTAGTGGCTTGTTTGGAGGCAAACCTTCCGCCTCTCCAAAATAAGAAGATTGAAGATACACTTGAAAGCTGCAAAATATCTGAACGAAAATATTGAGCATCGGCTGTTTTGCACACCAGAAAATTGCAGTCAAGCATAGAATCTTCACTTGGGAAGAAAGATACATTTGGGAGGAAAGAAGGAGGGGTAGAGGATAATCATATATATCCTGGATGTGGATTTATTCCCTGGATTAACATATTTGCATTATCTAATAAGCCTTGCTGTAATGTTTAGATTTTCTTCTCTTTGCATTTGTAAATATTGTCCCCTCCTACTAGGGCACCAAAATGCCTTCTCTCTTTAATCATAAATCATGACATTCATTTATTTATTTTTCCTGAAAATCGCACTTCTCATAACATAAAAAAAGAAGACATTTTAGGAATATGAAATTTAGTATGAAGTCTTGGGTCATTTCTAGAAGCTTAACAAGCGTGAAAAAGGCTAGGCAAAATTTAGACTGAATATGGTGCGTTTATGGGATACAGTGGCTCAGTGGCTAAGACACTGAGTTTGTTGATCAGATTGGTCAGCAGTTTGGCGGTTCAAATCCCTAGCGTCACGTTACAGAGTGAGCTCCCATTACGTGCCCAGCTTTTGCCAACCTAGCATTTCGAAAGCATGTCAAAATGCAAGTAGAAAAATAGGATCCACCTTTGGTGGGAAGGTTACAGCGTTTCGTGTGCCTTCAGCATTTAATCATGCCGGCCACATGACCACAGAGACATCTTCAGACAGCACTGGCTTTTCGGCTTTGAAATGGAGATGAGCACCGTCCCCTCGAATCAGGAACGACTAGCACATATGTTTACCTTTATTGTATGCTGAGTTTAAAAATAAAGTATTCTGGCACCCAGAAATTAGGAATCCTCCTTGAAAGCCGAACTAATCAGGAAATCAACTCTGAGCTACTCAAACTTCCATTAAATATCCGAAACAATGTTGAATCAAATACCATGGTAAAAGACAAAACTCTTGCAACAGAGGGCTATTGTTATTTATTTGATAGGTACACACACATAGACACACAGACACGCACCTCCACACTTCATAATGAGTTTTGCAGCATTTTGAAATAACTTCTAATCTCTTCTAATTGGCTGGGTAATTGAAACAGAACACTAAGTTAATGGCTCAGCTGCAGTTCAGCACAAACGACAGAGTTATAAGGCTGGGATTCTTGATGCTGCAGTACGAGATTTTGGTCTATTTATGTATTTGAAGGAACATTTACCTTCACCTTTCCCAGTTCTGATTTCTCAAGTCAATGATGATCAGTGAACTCTATTTTAATTCTAGTCAGCTCCTGATCAAGATCATAACCTCTATAAAAGCTTCTGGGCTTGATTTGCTTTGCTTGTAAGGCATAAGCCAGTGATGGTGAACCTTTTAGACACTGAGTGCCCAAACTACACATGCATGCATGCCCAAGCTGAAAGGTGTATGCGTGCATGCACAAATGTAGGCATCCACCAACATGCACATGCACAAACATGCATGCACACATGTGCGGCACATGTCTGTGCATGTGTGTGTGTGCAGGAGAGACCAGAATATCTGGCTGGTAGGAGGCAAGGTATCTCAACACCAGCAGCACGGCAAGAGGTACGATCTTTTTCTTTCATGACTTCTGCCTTGTCGTTTGCAGGGAAACAGAAGCTCACAAAAGAAACGCCACAGAGATCTCACCTGGGGATGATGGCTCACATGCTAGCAGAGAGGACTCTGTGTGCCACTTCTGGCACATATGCCATGGGTCAGTGATGGCTAACTTTTTTTGGCTTGCATGCCAAAAGCAGGGGGAGCACAGGGGGGTCGTGCATGGGTGTGCCACACCCATAATACTATGTGCACGACCCTCTGCTTTTGGTGTGGCTTTTTCACCCTCCCCAAGTTCCAGAGGCTTTCTAGGAGCCTGGGGAAGGTGAAAACAGCCTCCCCCCACCTCCAGAGGCTTCAGGAGCTTCCCTGAAGCCTCCAGAGGGTGAAAAACGGCCTCAAAACAAGGCCTAAATCAGCTGGCCAGCAGACATGTGCACACTGGAGCTGACAGGGCAACGCCTCACGTGCCCTCAGAAACGGCTTCGTGTGCCAACAGCGGCACCCGTGCCATAGGTTCACCATCATGGACATAAACTGTGAATATCCAAGCCTTGAATCCTGCTTCTCTAAAGCACCTGGGTTCAGACAAGTGATGCCTTTCTCCTCGTTTCTCAACCATGGAAGCTATGTCCCTCAAAGCTCATCTCATGACATCACTGCTTGCTTTCAGCACAGGAGTGTCTGCAACATAGGAGAAAAATAATGTCAAGGTGACAGTCCTCATTTGCCCACACAAATGAGTAGGGGCTTTCATCATATAGCTATTACTGCCATATTGGGTTTTTTTTTTAAATCTTTCCCCGTGGATGCACCTTGTTTTAGTGGGAATTTACATAAGGGAAGGATGTTGAATTGATAGGTCAACAATTTTTTTTCTTTTTTCTTTTGAATAAAAAACAGATCTACGGAAGATGTGTTGAAAACAGAAAAAAAAAAAGAGGAAGCCTGATATTTCCCCCCTTTTTACACAGAGGAGAATAAGAGCACTGTTGGTATCCAAGCAACTATTACAGTTCACAAGATGGGACACTGACTCAGTGATCATTTTTGCTTTCTCCTAATGGCCAACTAGGGATGTGGCGGCTCAGTGGCTAAGACGCTGACCTTGTCAATCAGAAAGGTGAGCAGTTCAGCAGTTCAAATCCCTAGTGCTGCGTAACGGAGTGAACTCCCGTTACTTGTCCCAGCTTCTCTGCTGACCTACACGTAAACATGCAAGTAGAAAAATATGGGCCACCTTTGGTGGGAAGGTAACAGTGTTTCGTGTGCCTTTGGCATTTCGTCATGCCGACCACATGACCACCGAGACGTCTTTGGACAGAGATGGCTCTTTGGTTTTGAAACAGAGATGAACACCGCCCCCTAGAGTTGGGAACAACTACCACATATGTGCAAGGGGAACCTTTAGCTTTACCTTTAATAGCCAGCTGGAGGGAAAAAAGATGACTGCACAGCCAACTTCAAACTTCTTTAGTGGAGTGGAAACAGTATTCCCATCTTTTCCCTTACTTGGTGGAGGAAAAAAAGAAGCAGCTTCTGGCTCTTGCAGCTATACCAATTTCCTTAACATCTGGGGTGTGCTCTAGAAACCTCCTGGACAGCTACCAATGTTGACTTCTTCAAAACTGGGATAAATTCTTTCTTTCTTCTCCATCTGCCCTAGTGACACAATAACTAAGCAGCAAAGACTCAAAGTGACATCTTCAGTCCTTCAGACTTTACTTTGGGGGCAAACTAGAATGGAATAGGTGAACTTTTCTAGCAAAATTATTCTTGGCTACCTGGCTGAAATAATGGAGGAAATCACCACTTTTGAGCCATTGTAACCCAATGATAGAAGAAGTGTTGCTTCTAAATCCATAAAAGCATCTTAGGTTCAGCAAAGTCTTTACAGCTTATGTTACACAGATATTAAGTGCTTAGTTTCTTGTTTGCTGGATTTTTGATGGATGTGTGGGAATTGGAATGAGTGTAATACCTGCATCTTAAATCAATGCATTTTATTTTCTATTATTGTTTTGGAATACACAGCATATAATAGGATATAAAATGTGCTTTGATATGCATTTTCTTCATGCAAAAGTAATAAAACCGATGGGTTATTGCACTATAAAATGGCCTCCCAATATTTTACACAGATCATTGTTGTATCATCAGTTATTCTGTAGGTAGGTTTTAAAAAATGTTTTCATTTAAACACTGTTTAGAAATTCTGGACTGTACTGATTTTAAGTGTCCATAACCTTGATATACCAATATTGGTACTGGTTATTATTTCTAATAGCTCCTCAGTGATTGTAGAATTAGGTGGTTCAATGGCTAAAGACTTGCATAAGGGAGAACACAATCTGAAATGTGGAGAGATTTAATGATCCTCCATAATAATATCCATACCATACAATTTAGTAGGCTGAGATTAAACAGAAATTTCTCTACAGCTATTGTCTCTTGATAAGTCTTCTTGCATTCCTGTGCCCTCTATATTCAATCTCTCCATACTATAAAATAGACTTAAACAATACTTGTACTGTCCAGCTTGCAGCTAATTTAAACTTTCACTTAGAAAGCTCCTTTCTTATAGGGATATTTGATTTATTTTTTTTGCAAAATATTCAATTGCACACTGTATTAATTTTTTTCATTAATTTTATATACAATTACTTCCATGTACAAAGTACTTGTATGCGTGGGTGGGATCAAGAGTTAGAAATTATTATTTCTGAACATCTTGTCTTCTAAATTTGCCAAGTACAGAATGTTTCTGAACATCTAACTAGCTCTCTATGAAGAAGGAATTAAATATTACAGATTATATTTGGAATAAGGTTGAAGTTGCTCAACACAGGCAATGGGTCAAATGATGGCTCCCTTGAATTTGGTAGCAAATGTGCCTGTACTAAGTTTGGAAAAGTTTAAAAACAACTTTAAAAAAGAGGTGTACTGCACCAGTGGTTAGGGTACAGTGTACCAGCTTACAGGTAAACCCACTAACTCCTTCTGAAGATATATATTCCAGTGTTTTTTGATTTGATCTTCTTTATTTGTGAAATATTTATATTCATGCATTTTCCTATTTGCTTTTAAGGGTCTATTATCTGATCAAAGATCTGATAATGGATCTGAAAAATCACTGGGCTGAACACTTTCCCAATGTAACCCAAAGGTGCTTTTTTTTTCCAAGAGACAACTAGACTTGCTTATTTTTCTTTGAAAATGTTTTGCTTCTTATCCAACAAGCTTCTTCAAGTAAAATAACTTCAAAGAAAAACAAGAATGTGCAGATGCCTCTTGAAAAAAACGCAACCATGGGAAAACATGACCTGGTTGATTGAGAATCTCCATACAAATTTAACAATCTACAGTTGATCGTGTTAATTTAGAGTAGATTCCTCCGCTGCCAGTGCTAGACAGCCAGAGGTGTCAAAGTTGTGGCACACAGGCCAAATACGTCATGTGCTGGCCCTGCCTCTGCCCGGTTTAGCAAAGGGGAAAAAGTTCCAATACGCCACATGAACCACCCTCACAGCAAGAGTTTGACACCCCTGGCCTCCCTCCCTCCCTCCACTGATGAAATCAGAAAATCAATTTCACAGATGAACTCAAGTAAAGCAACAGGGCGCAATGGCATTCCTGCTGAGGTCTTCGAAGCACTAGAACCAAGCTCCTTACGGGCATTCCAAGATTTCTTGGAAGACGTTTGGTCCACCAAGGAGATGCCTGAGGAGTTCCATGAGGCCCTCTCTGTGGCTCTCTACAAAAATAAGGAAAGCAAATCAGACTGCAGAAATTACAGAAGTATCTCACTGCTGTCCATCACAGGGAATGTGTCCATGTTCTCCAAAGCAGATTTGTCACTGTTTCCAAAAGTGACCTACAAGAACCTTGTTGTTTGGTTTGTAAAAAGAGAATTTTGCAGTTAGAAGTTCATGACCTAAAGTTTGGATAGCATAGGGATTTATAGCATTATAACATTAAAGTTAATGTGGTTTTCAAATATCATCCGCCTCCTGCTACCAAATACCTCTCACTGACCAGTTCACTCCCACAGAGAGGGTGCCGTCGGCCAAGCAATGTCGGCTGGTGACCTCTAGGGGGAGACCCTTCTCTGCGGCAGCTCCTGCCTTCTGGAATGACCTACGCCCTGAACTACGAACAATCACTGGCCTACGCCTCTTCTGTCGGGCCCTGAAGACCCATTTATTTTGTGTGGCCGGCCAGTCGTAGTTTTTAAATTGATTTTAGCAGGGGTTTTTAATTGGCAGGCCAATCTATTTAATATATTTTAACATATGGTTTTTAGCTTTTGTATTACCTACTTTTATTGTTGGCTGTATACCACCCTGAGTCCCGAAAGGAAGATAGGGCGGTATATAAATTCAATAACTCTGAATCTTAATCTAATTAGATATGCCATATTGAGAATATGGAATAGATATAAATCCAGGATGTGTCCAAAAACACCTTTATGGATCTCAATTCAAGAAACATATTACAGAAGAGAAATGACAGATAAAGACAAAAGGTTGATATATTGGAACCAATTGGAGAAGAACTTCAAATCAAATCAAGAGAATAATTAAAGTAGAATGATATAGGTGTCCATGGTTCTCCCATTTATACTGGTAATTAACTGAAACATTTAACAAGGATAAAACGATATGATATGGCGCAAAGTAAGTCAGAATCTGAAATACAATTCTGCAAATGGAATTCTAGCTGTACCAACAGAAGTATAGTGTCAAGATCAAGAAAAGTCATGATGAATTGGTTATATTCTACTAATAATATTTCATTCAGTTGTGGACACTACATTATAGGAAGAATTAATACTGGAGCATAAAAAATGCTGTACCTCTGTTGCCAAAGTTGGGGTCAACTTTTTTCCAAAGCACTAGAAGGCAAGACAAAAAAGAATGGATAGAAATTAATCAAGAAGAGAAGCAACCTGGAATTAAAGAGAAACTTCCTAACAGGGAGAACAATTAACCAGTAAAACAGGTTACCATTAGAAGTCATAGGTGCTTCATTAATGGAGGTTTTAAAGAAAAGACTGGACAGCCATCTATCTGAAATGGTATAGGGTCTCCTGCTTGAGCAGGGGATAGGACTAGAAGACCTCCAAGGTCCCATTCCAGCTCTATTCTAATTGGTGAGAGGTGGTCAGTATGTTTTGCCTGGAGAAGAAAAGCCTGCAGGAAGGACTCATAATACACGTATGTAAAGTATCTAAAGGGTTGCCTCATGGAAAATGCAATAAAAATGTTCACATTTGTTCCAAAAATTAAAGAAGAAACAGTGGTCTTAAACTACCTGTTTGGATATCAGGGGGAAAATGCTAGCATTAACAACTGCTCAACAATGAGACAAAGTACTTCAGAAAGGAGTGCACTCACTTGCTGAAAATATTTTGACCAAAGCTAGTTAGGCATCTTTTGGAGAAGCAGTTGTAGCGCATTCCTTCGCTGGATTAGATGATCTTCAAGATTTCTTTCTGGCCTTATATCCTATTATTTCATAACTCTATGATTCCCCCTACTTAATAGGAAATGATATTTCTCCAGATGTCAGTGCTAGGAAGATGGAGAGTTCTGTATCTCATCTAAAGCCATTGAAATATTTCTGCTTTGGTCAGGTGGCAAATGAAGTCAGAGCCTTGGTATCTCATTGAGAAGCCTTCCTCTGTAATATAAAGCTCTAGATTAATCCACTCAAATGGGACTCCTTTATAAACAGTGATATGCGTGTTTTTCCGTTTCCTGATAACTAACAGCTGACAAGTCTGTGTTGTATTTTACTTAAAATAATGGTTACTGAATATCTAAAATTGGACTTGATTTAGTCTAAGGCTAGGCAATCTAATACCCACCAGTTGCTTTGGACTTCAAAGTAGCAATGATAGGAGGTTGTGATCTAAAGCAGTGGTTCTCAATTTTTCTTTGCCACAGTCCCTCCTTTAAATATCTTTTGTGGCCACAGAACCACGCCACAGATTCCCAAGACTGAACACAAGATTTTGTATTTATAACTTTTTTTTGAATTTTATTAGTTTGTCAAATGTACAAGATAGTAGGTAATATAAACATGGGCATGACCAAAAGAAATGAATATACAACATTTCTTCAAGCCTTCATGGATCCCCTTTGACAACATTTTGCCCCCTTCCCGCAGGAATCTGTGGACCACAGGTTGAGAACCATTGATCTAAAATATATCCAGTGGCCAACATGTTTTCTAATATTAATTTAGTTTTGAGAAATAAAGAGAAGGCTTACTTGTTTCTCAGGCTACTGGCACACCAGGTTTAAGGAATCAGAGGCTATTAACCATATGATAATAATCTTACAATTTAATATATTGAGGTCAAGATTTGTTGCAAGTCATGCAGGTGATGAAAGCTCAGCCTCTGGAATATATGACAAATAAGGCCTGGCACATTGGTGATGTTGCCTTTTGATTACACTGTTCTACAAATTTTGGGAAATTATTGACTTCTGAGGTAAAATGTGTTAATTTTACATATTTTGATTAGATGAATTAGAAAACAGGTGACAAAGGTGCTGGTTAGCTAAGGTTTTCAAGATATTTCGCAATAAAGATTTATACCCAGGTGAGTGTATTTACCTACAAGGGAGGGAGGTGTCTAATGATCAAGATGCCTCATAACCTCTTGACAAAGTACGGTAGAACGATGAAAATGGTAACACATGGAAGTGTATACTGTATTTTTCGGAGTATAAGATGCACTGGAGTAT
>JAPKID020005138.1:0-11288 GCA_026931265.2 Tropidonophis doriae | reverse complement strand
AAGAAAAAATTATGTGGGGAGCCTTGATCATACTTGCAGATGACCTTCAGCTGGGGAAAAAGAGGAAAAATCTACAAACTTAAAAGTTATAGGTTTTATTGCAGACAAGGTTCAAGCAGAAATGTAGTACAATTGACAGCTGTCATCTGTGAGCAAATTGCTTTTCTCTTTTTGAAGATTTTCCCTTAGAAACGAAAGTTCCAATTTTCACTGTAACACAGGAGTCTTGCTCTAATGCTCTCCTCTCTCGTTTCTCCTTGCAGGTGCCTTTTATATGGCAAGAAAAGCTGTATTGCTGAGCCTTTTAGGATGCTCAGATAATCCCTTTGCCTTTTTTCATTTTGCCAAAGAGAATAAAATATGTAATGTTGAGACTTTGGAAAAAGTGGAAAGAAGAGCAACTAAGAGTGGTTGCAGGAATTGATATGGCTAGTCAAGAGAAAAAAATGACTAGGGGGTGGCACGATAGCAGTGTTCCAATATTTGAGGGGCTGCCACAAAGAAGATGGGGTGAACTTATTTTTCAAATCACCAGAAGAAACAATGGATGGAAACTAATTAAGGAGAGAAGCAACCTGAAATTACGGAGAAAATTCATAACAGTGAGGACAGACAATTAACCACGGAACAGCTTGCCTTTAGAAGTTGTGAGTGCTTCATCAGTATAGGTTTTTAAGAAAAGACTAGATAGCCACCTGCCTAAAACTGTATAGGGTCTCCTGCTTGAGTAGTAAATTGGACTAGTTTCCCGACGGCCTGTTTCCCGACTTCCGGTGGACACGTTTTTCACCCTCCTCAGACTCCAGAGGGTTTCCTGGACCCTGGGGAGGGCAAAAAGCCACCCCCCTCTGGAGGCTGAAAAAACCCTCCCAGGGACTCCATGCAAGCCGTGTACTTATCTGGCATTGGGTGGAGACTCCTGGAAGGGAAGCGCAGTGTGGGCAGGCCAGCCAAAAATCAGCTGGCCACTGCGCTCATGTGCACTGGAGCCGAGCTAGGGCCCGCTGATATGGCTCCATGTGCCCTTTGTGGCACGTGTTCGCCATCATCAACCTAAGTATTAGACTGTTAGGTAAACCGTGCATGACCAATCTTTGCAGATCATGGCACTTGATCATATTTTTACTTGGAAGCTAAGTAGGGCCATATCTGGTTAGTAAGTGGATGAGAGATGACTAGGAAATTCCAAGGCTATTTCTACTAACTGAAAAGTTAAAACGTATCTTGGAAAGAAGCAACTGAATGCCTCATTCATGTTGTTTCCAAAAATACTATATGGCAAAGTCAATGAAGTCATTGAATCTGGGTCCTTTCCAGGAGAAGGGCGGGATATAAATCAAATAAATAAATAAATAATAAATAATCTTTATTTACATGTAATTTCTCTAACAAATTATCCTGATTATTACATCCTCTTACTTCCTCTTCCTTTCCAACTAATGGCTTGGTTACAACTAGTTGTACCTCTCTATCACAAGGTAAAATTCTACATTCTTTAATGATCTTTATTGCTTCAGGATGAAATAAATTCTTCACCTTATTTTAAAACTTCTGATTTTAAGTCAAACAAGTTAGAAAGTCAGTCATGCAGTATTTATTCTCCTCTCAACCCACAAAACTAAAACAAGAAACAGACTACAGAGTTTGCTAATACCACAACTTTCAAGCAAAATTGCATCTAAAAATCCTAAATCTAGATGTGGTTTCGGGCAACAGATGAAGTGTTCTTTTAACTTAGTGACAATGATCTTCAAAAGACGAACTGAGCTGCAGTACCAAACAAATGAAAAACACAAGGACAGCACTAATTCCAGACAGAAAAAAAAGGCTAAACTATAGTCCCAGCAGATGGTAGCATTTGGCTGACCTTGCCCAGGCTTGGAAGCTAAGCAGAGTTGGACCTGATTAGAATTTTGATGGGAGACCCAATAGGAAATATTATGGGTTCAGCTAGATAATTGAAAAAGCATCCCCAAAAGTGACAATTACAAACCACTTTTTACTGCTTCCAAGAAAATTATTTGGATGTGATCATGAAGTCACCAGTAATTGAGCTTGGTCCAAAGGAGAGTTAAATGTAGTGAATTCAACCACCAGATCTCCTTTCAACCCATTTGACTGAAAATTCTCGGAGTTGCAATCCCAACACATCTGGAACCTGGAGTTAGTACATACTCTTGGGAGCAAAGCAAATTGGGACATTTAACCAAAACTCATATGCATCTCTCTCTACTTTCTCTTCCAATTTCTAGTTTTTACAAGGATAAACAAACACTTATCTCAAGTCTTCAAATTAGAATCTATAATTATTTGTATATTATTATAGAATTATATTATTTTCTGAGAGAATCAATAACTTAGCTGTCATGAAGGATTAATGACCATAGGAGGCACTGAAGTGCACTGTCAGTTAAGCTTTGTGTAGTACAGAAAGTTCACTTTTTCCGAGGTGATGTCCCGGTCCTGTTAAAATAACATTCCTTTATTTTAGTGCATATACAGATAGTCCTCATTCATTGATTGCAATTAGGACCAGCACCTATATTGGTAAGTGGCACAGTCATTAAGTAAAATGTCACACAACTACAGCAATTTACAATGTCAGTTCCATGATCCACAACTTGCTACTTCCTGCCGGCTTGTTGGAAACCTGTCTGCAAAGGCTGAAAATAGTGATCACATGATCACAGGATGCTGCGGTAATTGTAAATATGTGGCTGGTTGCCAAACACCTGAATCACACTCACGTGATGGTGGGATGCCCCAATGGTCACAACTTCAAGGACCGATCAATAAGTCTCCTTCTTTCAGCATAGCTGTAACTTTGAATAGTTGCTGAATGATGGTTTGGTAAGTGAGGATTACTTGTAGTTATACAAGTGTCTTTTGTATAATCTGATATGAATCTGGTCCATCCCTAAATATTACACATATGAGATGAAATAAACTTCACAGCAGAGCTAGTAGTTAAGCAAAGCAACCAGCATCCTCTTACTAACAAGACAAACAGCATTGATTCACCTCTAGAAGCTCTGCTGTTTGATATCATAAATTCATGTTGGCTTACATTAAAAAGGAGTTATTTCCAACTAATTTGGAAATCAAATATCCCAGCATGCTTTTGTTTCACTGAATAATTCTGTTTTTGTTTGCAAGGCAAAAGCATATTATACAAGTTATTCTATAGATTACATCAAACTGATTATATCGGACCAGGTGGTATTTACTTCCCTTCCCTACAAGTTTGCAAATATGAACATACTCACCACCTCTGTGCATACGCTAAGCCTTCCGTGCATGCACTTTTGGCTAAAAAAGTGCCTAACTAGGATGCCATAGAGCCATGGCTTGGGGGGGGGGCACCCACAATTTCTGCTACCGTTCAGATGAACCAGTCCGAATTGGTAGAATACCACCTCTGAAACTGACTCAATTGAATCAGAAGTTCTGAACAAAAACAGAAAATGCTTACAAATGTAGAGAGGCAGGGAGATTTCACTTTTTGAAATCTACTAAGCACATATTACATTGGAACAGGATGTTTCCACTTTTTTAGCTTAATAAAATGTAATTTGGTAGGTAAAAAACACTAGCAGATGTTGGGTGCAGAGCTGGAAAAAGCATGGTGTCTTGAGTAATGTGACAGCTGGAGGGAAAAAGTATTTCCTATTTGATATCTCTCCTCTTTAAGACAGAGCACTATGAAATATTTTGCAGCCCCACCGGCTATCGTGTAGGGAATAACTAAGGAATAACTTTTCAAATAGCACTTCCTCAACCCTAGAAGCAACTCATTTTATCAACCAGATATAAAAGATATCTTTTTAAAACATGAAAATTTTTCACATTCTAGTAGGTCATCATTTACAAAGATCACTTTTACAATTTAAGAACCAATTATTTTTACTTATTTATTTATAACCCACCTTTATTATTTTTATAAACAACTCAAGGCGGCGAACAAATCCAACACACCTTCCTCCTCCTCCTCCTCTTTTCCCCACAACAACAATCCTGTGAGGTCGGTTGGGCTGAAAGAGAGTGATTAGCCCAGAGTCACCCAGCAGGCTTTGATGGAGAAGGCGGGAGTCATGGTCTCCTGTTTTCTAGCCTGGTGCTTTAACTACTGGATCAACTACTGGAGCAGGGATGTTAAATTGGCGGCCCGCATGCCAGATGCATCATGTGCAAGCCACACCCACCCCAGCTCCGTGAAGGGGAAAAATATCAAGATACATCCAGAGGTGGGTTCCTACTGGTTCGTCCTGGTTCAACCGAGTAGGTAGTAACTTGACCTGCCATGCCCCTGAACCGGTTCTCTCAGCAGTGCTGTAGGCGCCATCTTTCTTTTTGCTTCGGCACATGTGCAGAAACATTTTTAACTACTGTGCATGCACACTTAGCGTGCATTAATTACGAGCACGTGTCCCTGAGCGAACTGGCAGTAGCAGAAGCCGGAACTCACTCCTGGATACATCACGTGACGGCAACATGATGCCATGAGTTTGACACTCATGTTCAAGAGTACCGTTGACATGTAATCTGCCAAGTCTCTGAATAAATATAGATTGACAGATTACCATCTACCCAAAAAGACTCTTAACCTCTTGAATTTTAAGGATGCTTCAAAATCAAAATCGCTTCTCCGTGATTTTCATCTATTGATGATAGATTACTTTCCTGGAATAAGAGAAAAGAGTGGCCTTAAGTAACCAGGCCCTATGCGATGTGGCGCTTTGTAGGTAGTGACCAACAGCTTGAATAGCACTAGGAAACAAACTAGCAACCACTACAACTTGCAAAGCAGAGGTGTTACAAGGGCAAACATCCAGCACTCCTTGTACCACTTTGTTCTGGATCACTAGAAGCTTCCAGGCGGTCTTCAAGGACATCCCTAAAAAACAAGTCTCTTCTATTTTTTAATGTCAGTCTTTCAGATATTTGTACACAATTGTGATATGCCGATGGAACCAGTTTTGTGTGGTGGTAAAGGCATCAGATTGGATAACAGGAGACCATGTGTTCTAGTTCTGCCTCAGGCATGAAGCTGACTGAGTGACAAGTCAGTCTAGGAAGGAAGCAATAGTACATCACTTCTGAAATCTTGCCAAAAAGCCTGAAAGATATGTCTCCTTGGCAAAATATATCTTTTCTCCTGTAGGCTTTGTAGGTGATTTTTTTAAAAAAGATCCTTAGAGAATTTGCTTAGTTGATCGCAATATATTGCCAGGTCTTCTCTGCTCAATATTTTGATATGTGATAAGAGACTATCATGGTTTTAAACAAGCCTGACAAATTGAGGCAGCAATAGCAAACCATCAGCCAGCCAGCCAGCCAGCCATCTGTTATTTACCTACCTACCGGTATCTATCTACCTACCGGTATCTGATTGGCAAACTGATTCATATTTATGACCGTTGCCATGTCCCAGGGTCATGTGATCATCTTTTGCAACCTTCTGACAAGCAAAATCAATGGGGAACCAGATTCACATAATAACCGGGTTACTAACTTATCCACTGCAGTGATTCACTTAACAACTGTGGCAAGAAAGGTGATAAAATGGGGCAAAACTACCAAATGAATAAATGTCTCACTTAACAACAGAAATTTTGGATTCAATGTTGTCCTTGTCATCGTAGCCAATGTCATTTTATCTAAAATCTAATATGTAATAATTCCTATTATTGAATAACTATAAAGATATTGAATTACCATAAAGATATTGAATTACCATAAAGATATTGAATAACACTTGACCTATGAGCTGCAAGTTGTAAATCTCTGTTCACAATATTTCTTCCACATCAGATATAGTTCTGCTACAGTACATAAGCTAGTGTAATGTAATGATTACAGTGTTAGAATAGAAATAGGGAGAGCCAAGATGAAGTCCTCAGCCAATAGTGCTGTTTGATCAGCTACTGGATTGGGAAACAGTAGCTTAGTTACTTTCTTCCCGTTCAACCTAATTCACAAGATTATTATTGTACAGATCAAAACAATTTGGAGAAGCCCCCTTGGGTCCTATTGTGAGCTCTAGAACAGGTGGGTCTAATGTGAGATAAGGAAAAAAAGAACACGACAGAATAGAGATTCTATAGCATTTGAAATGTAAACACAAAGTTCCAACTATTCAGTGTCTGCAGAGCTGATGTCACCAGCAAATTACAAATCAATAATTTATCAATATGTTTTAGATATGGATGATTGTAACAAATTATGCCTTCTACTCACTGAAATGTTTACTGTACAACTTTATATATGCATCTATAATTGTGATTATATGCCCGGTATTGTTTCTTCTGTTAGCTTTCCTCCACCCACCCCCATTTTTATAATATTATATATTGTTTTGAAGATTTTTTTTTGTTTACTAAAAGAACAGGAATAAAAAAAATCACTTGAGGAAACAGCAAGCATATACAAGATAATACAATAGCAGAGTTGGAAGGGACCTTGGAGGTCATCTATAGTCCAACTCCCTGCCTAGGCAGGAAGCCCTATACCATTTCAGACAAATGGCTATCTAACATGTTCTTGAAGACTTCCAGGGTTGGGGCATTCACAACTTCTGGAGACAAGCTGTTCCACTGATTAATTGTCCTAACTGTCAGGAAACTTCTCCTCAGTTCTAAGTTGCTTCTCTCCTTGATGTGTATCATGTGTATGCTTAGACAGGAGCATCCAAGAAGAGCAAAGACAGAGATTGTTGACTTTATTTGTGGTTGTTATTTTTTGGTAGCCCAATATTCCCATAACTGCTTTGGTCTCACCAGAAATGACCTGGAAGGATGCAAACAAACTTTCTTACTTTCAGGAAGAAAGCAGCAACTGTGGTATCCTTATGCACTTATGCCTCACATTGCCCCAACCTATCTTATATAAGATTGACAGAGCAGCATTTACTGCCACCATCAAAAGTCCTTAAGGCTGGCCCATCACTGAATGGAAGATAATTGCTGTTCTTAATGGTTGCATATGCTATTGCTTTTTACAGCTCTTAAGCAGAATAAATAACAGATGGCAGGTTTACTATCTGCAGAAAGTGACTCCCACCACAGTCTTGGAAGATGTTTCTAAATTAAAGCCATCTTATAGCAGGCAGTGTTACTATACTAATGATGGCTGTTTTAAAAATACCAAGTTACACTTGGATGGAAGAATATCAACAGCTCCCAGAGCTGCAGTATAGACTAAAATATTAGTCTTGAAATAACATTTGGGAAGAAGATAATGGTAAAGCATCTTTCTTTTTATTTGAAATAAAACACCTGGGATGAATTCATTTTGTGACCTGGACAGGAGACTAACTTCTATTTTTACCAAAATATGTTTGCAATTCTTCCAAAAGAAGAATGTTTTAGAAAAATGGCACAGTAGTTGTTGTTGTTTTTAAATGTGGAAAATAACAAACAAATTGACAAAGCCTGCCAGCTCCCACTGCAATCAAGCTATCACTTGTTTATAAAGGACTGCCCTTGACATGTCTGCTAATAAATCATAAACAACAGCATTAAGCCTATTTAGCCACATTCAACATAACACAGACAACATAAAAATGAAGCCATGGGCAGTGCAAGTAAAACTAGACAAAGAATATTCTGGAACTCCCCTAGAGCCATTAATTTTCTATATATATTCTGTCTCCATAGGGAAATTGCCACAAGTGCCACTAGACTCATACTTTATTTCTTTCTACCTCAAGTATAATACATTACCTGTCATTTTCAAGCATGACAACCACTGTGGCGGAAACTATATTACTTCTGGGTCACAGAACAGAATTAATCAGCATTTTCATAGCAAAAAATATTCTCTACTAAGAATATAAACACCATATCAACAAATGGCATTACATAGGATTTTAATTCTTAGAAAAGCTTTTTCAAAAAGTTTAATAAAAATGGAAATAATTTTTAATATGTAAATGAAATAAATAAGCCATTTTTCATATAGCAGTCAAAGAATATCCTGAACTGAAATATATTTGGTTTAGAATTCTATTCCTAAACTCTCTAGAGATACAAATATAATATTTTGAGACATTTTTAGCTTCAAGACACTTGCTTTTTAATTTTTTAAAAAAGGAAAGCATTTTTGGAAAGGCAATAGAATTAAAAATAATTTGCTTGTTAATTTTTTTTAAAAAGCAGGAAATGATACTGATTTTCTTCCATCTTATGCAAGTGAGTAAGCAGTATAATAATTAACTGCATTTCAAGTTTTAGATCAAGATATCTGTTGTACATACATAAAATAATAATTCCATCAAGAAATGATGCAATAATCACCTAAGAGCAACACTTTGGTTAAAAATTTTTGTCAAATGCGTTTTGTTAGTTGCAAACGTGCCGCTTGTATCCAAGAGAATTATCCAGTAATCTTTTAATCAAATGCTTATAGAGTCATCATATAGAGGGTGATGGCTGGGAAATCCACATTGTTGTTCTGCTGGCCTTCTGCAGACAGTGTAGATATTCAGATACTTTAACAGCCCAACACTATATGTTGTAACGTGATCATATTCATAGAACCAAGACTGACCTTCAACAGTGCATGAAAAATCCCCTAGATCCTCACTACCTGAATGCTGTTCTGTCAGCCATACAGTATAATACTGTAACAATTTTCCTTTCCTATCCTAAAAAGTATTTAAGTAGTTCTCTTTCATCCATGGATCTCTTTCTTCTCTGAGTTAGAAATGCAGATGTCTAGTATCTTACAAACCATTCATTGCCCATACCTTTTTTCAGTCTTCAAAGCTTTCCCAAACCAATCAAGTCTTAACGGCCTGCCTAAATCTAAACAGAGTTTAGTACCAATGAGAAACAGGGCAGCAGTGGACAAATGCCCACCTTTGTGTCCCCAAAGATGGTAGTCCTTCAAAACTGTCATTTTAGATCTTCCTAAATAAGAAGATAATGCTCGAAGCAAGAAATTACCAAAATACTGAGATCCTGGTATTTACACTTATTAAACCATAGTTGCTATTTATTAAATTACCCTGACTATCATACACATAATATGGTCAGCTTATTGCTTACTCTTAAGTCAATATTATTTATTAAAATATGGTAGAACATAAACCCCCACAGCAGATCAGCAGTAGCTCTATTTCTTACTTCACTCCTGGAGGGTAGGGTGAGAGATGCAATTTTATATTCCTGTCATGTATTACCTTGTCAAAATCTTGTTGATGCATTTGTGCCAGCTGAAATTTTCAGACCATTTTAAAACCATACAAAGTGTATTGCAGTAATCCAATATAGAGCAAAGCATATACCTGTAGTTCAATGGCCCTTGTGCCTCAAGGGCTGCTTTCATCACTGCAGCAGATGTTCCTGAATCTATTTTCCAATATTGCTAAGAAAGAATATTAAATTAGGTCAGTTGTAAAAGCTCTGTGGTATATACAGGCAGCAAGCTGCTAAATTTACTTTGCTGACTTATTAGAATATTTGCAAAATAATTGCCAACTTTATCTGGCCCTTAGCATCTATAACAGTGTTGTTGTTGTTTTTCAAACTTGGTTGAGGAAATCTGGGCATTGAAATCCACATATCTTAAGTTGTCACACAGATTTGAAGGGGCTTCTGGAGTAAACTTAAGACAGATCCAAAAAGCAGAGCATGGCAGAATGAAAAACTGGTGAGATTTCTTGATATTTCATCTCAGGACAAGAGAGGGTTTGAGATTGCTTGCAAGTCCAGGAGGTCCGGGAGGCCGAAGGAGAGCTGGGCTGAGGCTGAAGAGGACCTGGGCCGAGGGCCGAGGGATGCTGCACCAGACGCTGGAGGCCAGAGGGCACTGGATGCCGGAGAGACGCCGCCCTGGATGCTGGGCTGGATCTGGGCATCGCTGGAGGCCAGAGCCAGGAGGCCGGAGCCAGGAGGTGCTGGAGGCCGGTCCGAGAGGTCTGGGAGGCCGAAGAAGAGCCGACCTGCTCCCTCCTTCAACAGAGGCCACAGGAAGCCCCTCTGCAAGGCAGAGCAGAGGAATTTGGAGAGTATCTGCAGGATAAAATAGCTCAGATTCGGAGAGAGTTAGCCTCCATTGAGAGTGGTCTGGAGGGATCGTCAGAGGCAGGTCTTGAGACAGTTTTATGTGATGAGTTCAACTCTGTTACTTCCGAGGATATGGACAGGTTACGGAGGCGACTGAGAGCCACCACATGTTTATTGGACCCGTGTCCCTCCTGGCTTGTACTGGCATCCTGGGAGGTTACACGAGGCTGGCTCCAGGAAGTAGTGAATGCTTCGTTGAGTGAGGGGTTCTTGCCAGCTGCATTGAAAGAGGCAGTGGTGAGACCCCTCCTCAAGAAGCTTTCCATGGATCCAGCATTGTTAGTAAATTATAGTCCGGTCTCCAACCTTCACTTTTTGGTGAATGTTGTAGAGAGTGTGGCGGCACAACAGTTTCCCCGTCACCTGGAGCAAAGTGATTATCTAGACCCACACCAGTCCGGCTTCTGACCCGGGCACAGCACCAAGACGGCATTGGTCGCGTTGGTGGATGATCTCTGGAGGCTCAGGGATGGGGGTTGTTCCTCCATTCTGGTCCTATTAGACTTCTCAGTGGTTTTCGATACCTTTACGCAACGAATGAAGAAATACTTGTTATAGTCATATCTGGCATTTAACAAAATCAACAGGAGCCTGAACCTCTGCTATCTGATGCCTAAGTAGAAATTGTAGCATGAAAGGAAGGGTGAAGGCATCATTTTGTCATTGTTCTCATATCATGTGAGTACGGTAATCCTCTGCCCTTATTTTTCCTTCCTCTTACTGACATTTTCCCCCAGGGATTCTCACTGTAAACTTGCAGGAGACATTTAGCTTGTTTACTTAAAAGACTTTGTATGAAAGAGTTAAACATCTTCCTTGATTCATCAAATTAGTTGAACACTATAGTTTTTAAAAAATACTGACAAAAGACATTTATTTGCTATAAAATCATTAGAGGATATCAGAGGTAATAGCTGTATCTTGAAATGGCATCTGGCATTCTGTTACTGATTCTACATTAGTTATATCTTTTCATTGGCCATCTACATTTTTATAGTCAAGCAAGAATGCAAGATATAAAATTCATTATTCATTTCACATACTATGATTTATTTATTTTTTTGGTATAAAAACTAAACTTGGAAAAACAAAGTGCCAGTTTTCCAATGGATCTTCATGCATGATCTCTGGAGGGCCAGAGATTGGGTTTTTTCCTCCATCCTGGTCCTATTAGACCTCTCAGCGGCTTTTGATACCATCGACCATGGTATCCTATTGCAT
>JAPKID020005137.1:0-11289 GCA_026931265.2 Tropidonophis doriae | reverse complement strand
ACACAGAGAGACAGAGAGACAGAGAGACAGAGAGACAGAGAGACCTCCTTCCCAAAAGGTTTTTGATCTATTTAAAAAGCCAATAATAAAGCGTTGCAAATACGGAATATCGGTATAACAGCATTATAATTTTTCTTTTATTTTTAAAATTGCAAGGAACACCAGAGGGGGTTGGGGAGTTGGTTCCCACAGAAAGCGAGAACGGGGGAAAGAGAACAGAATCGAGGCATAACCTCCCGTGGGACTGCTCGGGGCTCCAACGGGAGTTTGAGGACACCGTGTGACGAAGGAACCGAACGAGCAGTAGCGGGAAGCGCTAGGTTTGAGAGATGGTATAATCTGAGACCGTACCACTTCAGACTGCAGGTGAGGGATTGCGTTTGAGAATGCCCTCTTCTCCCCGACACCCCTCTTTTCTATTAGCCCCTTTGTTGTCTAAAACAGAGATATGTGAAGAGTAAAGTAATGTATCCTGAAAAGGGGACGATGTTGGATGGGGCTGTTTGTTTTATTTTCTGGTTTTTAAATTTTAGGAACTATTTAAGAGATGGTATTCCCTTGCCCACCTGGGAGCGGACTGAAGTAGTACAAGCCGGCAGTCGACTACCTGATTCTGGCTAGTGGGTCGAATTCATTAGGCGTGAGATGATGGGTGCGCTGAGGAGGGGAAGGAAGAATCTAACCTTATTCTTCAGGTATTCTAAGAAGAGCAACAATCTTAAGGTGGCTTTATTTTCGCTAGGTCTCTGACGGTGCGTGCATACATTTCTCTGTAACACAATGCTGGGTGCTTGGAAATGGTACTAGCCTTTTGCTTCCTCTACTCGGTCTGTATGGATTTGACCTCAGTGACGAAGAGTACAACTAATTTGGGGGCTGGTTGGGAGAAGATAAGAGACTTTGGAGGAATAGCCCTATAGGGGAGGGACGAAGGTCTTTTCTTGTTTTACTTAGTATACACCAAATCGTTACCAAAATAATCAGATAGGCGCCTTTTAGCATTTATTTGAGTTGAAGGAGCGGGCTTTTTTAGAATGACTACCGTTCCATTCCTTATATTGCCCCCGGAGGTTCTACTATCCTGGCAAAGTTAAGATCCCTCAACCCTGCCCCTTTAAAAATTTAATGAGACGCCGCAGTGCTAGGTCAAGGCTACACCTTGCCTTTTGTGTTTGACATTGATGAAGTAGGGTGACTGCAAAAGGCAAGAATATCTAAAATATAGATTTAAAAAAGTTGAAAACAAACAGGTCACTTAATTATATTGACAAGTTTCCCAAGAAATGTGCTTCATCTTTTCTTCTCCAACAAAACAAGAAGAGAGCCCTCTCTCCAACCCCCATGAATACATTCTCTACTTTTTTTTCTGAACAAGCTGCTTGAGGAAAACCGAAATATAAATGGATTTTTAGAAATCGAAACTGCAAACAGAACTCTTTTGAGTGAAATCTCTCTCATATTCACTTGGGAATTATTTCCCCTCAGTATTAATCATTTATCCTCCCCCACCCTCCCCCAATCATGTTCGGGCAAAAAGCCTGTATTTTTCAAACCAACACAAAATGGGAAGTATGTTACTTTGACATTTGTTCTTATTTCAGGGTTAATCCTATGCACCCATGTAAAATCGAAGTTTCAAATTAGCGTCCATGCAAGGCCTACGCAGAAGGAAATGAATTGGGCTGACGCCTGGGTAACTATCTAGGATTATTGTCTTGAAATTAGGATACCCTCGTTGAGAGATGGATAAGGAAGAACGAACTGGGGCTATCACAAACTAAGCAATCCGTTAACGGGGTTTTGCGCATTCTATTTTCTCCAATGCCCGGTAGAAAGCCTTGGATTTCCACTTGTGTGGTTTTACGGGTCTCTATCAAGAGGAAAATATCTTCGGTTTTTTATGGCGTTTTCGCCGGCATTCATCCCTGTTGTTTTGCCACAACCAATTGTGTCTGTAGCCGTAAAGGTCCACGGATCTCGGGAGGGACTCTGTGTAAATGAGGAACGTTGTAGGTCTGCTGGGTGTGCACGTGTAGGCGAACAACGATCCCATAAATAAGTTGCGCTTTAGTTGGCCGGCGAGGTGTCCTCCGCGCATCAATAGATCAGCTCGTATTAGACTGACGGCAGTGAGCGAGAGGTGTGGCTCGCTTTAGACATCCCGCAACGTTTCCCCCTAGTTTTCTTATAACGCATGCACACTTTCGGTCCAAAAAGGCAACAGCCAGGAATCGAAGCTGAGATACAAGAACCTCAGTCAGATCTCAATCCTGGCAAACTGAAGGATAGACACACACCCCTCCCCCCAAAAATCCCTCGATCCCTCCCTTCGATCCCTCTATGGGAGGAGGAGGCGGGGTGGGGGAGAGCGAGAGCGAGCGAGCCAGATTTGTCATTTTCATTTATCAGTAGATTCCAATCATGGTCGTGGCTCTACTGTTCCCCTTTACCGGCAGGGCTATCTTAATACCCGATAGCTGACTGAGGACTGATACTTCCAGGTAGGACGCCGCCTTTCTACTGTGGGTTTTATTTCCTTTCTGACGGCTCTGAATATGATATGGTAAGATAATAATAGAACTATAATCAAGAAAGAAGCTGGACAGGGATGAAAAACTGGTACCAGTTTAACGTGGAGGAGTAGTAACGAAGGGGAAGGAGGGGAATAGAGGAGAGGAAGGCTCTCTCCTAGTTGCTCCTGCCCCCTATTTTGTACAGCTCTCTGCTTGTTTATTTTAATTAGCGCAGGAATCCTTTGCTAGAAACAAGGACCAACCTCCATCTCCTGGTTACATCACTGCTTCCTGCCCTCCCTTCCCCTCTACGCCATCCCAAACCCGTCCCCTTTATTCCTCGTTAAGAAAGAACCGGCTTGGGTGTGGGGGTGGGGGGCGTGAGAGTTGGCAAAATCAACACCTCTCTTGAATCGCTTCAAGTAAATCTTGGCTGCCGTTTTTGAAACCTAGGAAGAAATCCTAACGAGCAGCACACAGTACAATAACCCAGGCAGGTATCTGTCCGAGGGGGCTTAACATGTAGATAATGACGCTGGGTTCATCTGAGTCTACTTTATCTGAACCCGGCTACGGAACTTCAACAAGGTTGCGGTTGGGCACAGTCTGTCGGGCACAGGGTTTCAGATCCCCCCCGCCCCCCGCTCCTCCTTGGGGTTTGAAGATTTTGCTCTCCCCTTCCCCAACTGGGCGCCTCGTCGGACTTGCGACCGGCAGCCAAGAGAGAAGCAGATTCTCTTTGCTTATTAGCCGGCTGATCCATTTTTGCTCCTCGTGAAGACTCCCCCGAGAGCGCTACCCACGCTTTCCCGTTCTCCCCCGCCCCGCCACACACATCTTTCTCCTCAAGCTCTTTTCCTTCCCCGCTCGTTTCCTCAAGCCCTTTTCTCTTCTTTCCTTTCCCCAACCTTCTCAAGGTCTTTTCTCTTTTCTTTCCCCGCATTTCTCCTCGAGCCCTTTTCTCTTCTTTCCTTCCCCACTTTTCTCACCGAGCCCTTTTCTTTTAGCGGGCGGTGCGCTCGAGACGCGCTCTGGGGACTGCGGACTTTCGCCTCCGGTTGGCAACAGGCGCGCCTCAGCTCAGGCGCATCCCTGCTGCCAAGCGACCGGGAGCGAGGGAAAAAGCGTTGGGGAGTGGGGGTGGGCAAGGAGACACAGATCCAGACTTGGACGGAGGCCACCTTCCTTTTTCTAATCGCGCTTCTGAAGTTGGCAGCCGCGGACGGTTCCCTTTCAGCCGCTTAGGGTTGGCGCTCCCGAGCGAGCTCCGTTCTAGCCAGGGCAAGCTCGCCTCCGCCAAAAGGGCGGTTTTTCGTCGAAGCTGCCGAGGGAGGGAAAGTAAGCGAAAGGTGGGGAGGGCAGGGTATGGCGGGCTGAATCCCTCAGGATCCCTTCCTCAAGATTTCCTCAGAGGCGGCTGGTGAAAGGGAGACTTGGGACGCCTCCCGTTCCGCATGCAAAGCGCATGAGTGTGAAAAGAACCGCGTGAGGTAAAATATTCTCGCCTTTCCTCCGGCGTGAGGTAAAATATTCTCAAACCAGTTCCTTCCTTCAGGACACCGGGAGCAAAAAGGGTTTAAAATAAGAGTGCGAACGAGGCTCTTAAAATAAGTTATTGGTCAGCCAAACTAGGACTGTTGGGAGGAAAGCCGTCCCATTCCGGGAAGGAAAAATCCGGGCTGGAGATAGCTTCTTCCTACCAACCAACCTGGGGTGGCTTGCCCGCTTTGGAGCTTAATTGAGCGAGCGCGGGTGGTCAAGGGGGACGTGGGGACTTTTCAGGGCCGTCTCTCGAGGCCTTTAAAGAGGGTTCCCTCGATTGAACAGAAAGGTCGAGAAGCCGATAAGACTAGAGCAGGAGTGAAAGAAAGCTTTGAATTGGACCCTAGGAGAACAACTAGGAAAGAATCGCTCTGATCCAGCTGAAATGGCTGCGCACCCTTGTTCGCGCACCCGATTTTCTTATGGTCCCCATTTGGGCCCCTTTCAATAAAGAGAGAAGGGCCCAAGCCATTCGCTTTCGGCCAATGCCCCAGATGCGGGTGGTGAAAGGGAGACTTGGGCGGGATCCTGCCCCGCGTATAAATACCATGAGTAAGAGAGGGACCTTGTGAAGTAAATCGCGTGAGGTAAAATAGTCTCCCGCCTTTCCTCCGGTTCTGTTATTATTGGGGTGTTTTTTTGGGGGGGGGGTGTTGGGCGGTTCTTAATCCGCTCGCGAATATATTTTTTTTCCTAAAGCAAAATCAAGCTGCTGCTGGATCCGCCTGCGGCTCAGCCCTTTGTCTTCCCGGTAATCTTCCAGATATGTGTGCGTGTGGGTCTGTCTGTCTGTCCTCTCCGAGCAAATTTCTGCCAGAGCGCGGTTTCTTTTTCCCCCGGCTGGCTGCCAAGTGTTTTGTTTCGAGGCTCGCTGTGAGGCTCACAGTCCGGTGTCCCGAGCTGTCGTCCGTCTAGGGATTTGCCCCTTGGCAAGCTGTTGCGACCTCCTCGTCCCGCCTGGAAAGACAATTTCTCTTCCCCTCCCCCGCTCTCACCTCCCCCGCCTTTATGTAAAGTGTCTTTCCTGCCGAGCTCAACTCCAGCGACTTCGCAGAGACCTCCGTGCCACAAGGCTATTCATTCAAGCTGTTCTCCAATCTCTAACGGTTCCTCCTACAACTCTGAGATTTCGGAGTGGTCTCTGATCCCAAAACTGACCAGTCTGCTAACTTGGGAAGCCCAACAGGGGCAGCTAGGGGCCACCACCAGCTGAGATGCCTGTTGTGCTATAAGGGCCCAACTCGGACGTTTGAAAGACCCTTGGTCACCCTCTGCTATCTTTCGCCATTTTAATGTGGCCTCTTTGTAGAACATTTGATCTGGACCTTCTAAACGCTGTCCAAAAAAAGTCCCCACCCCTCCCCACCTGAGAATAATTGCAACCACCGGCTCCCGTGTATCTATGGAGACCAGAGAAGCTGGGTTTCCTGTAAGAGACTGGTCCTTTTTGCATTCACCTGTCTTTTTCCTCTCTACACTCTGTCGAAGGGGAGAGAATGCCTTCTCATTGGTCCCTGGCCTCCCTTTCATGCAACCCTTTTCTGTTTCTTGCCACCATTTCCCCCCCCCCCAAATCTCTCACTCACTCACTCCATTTGGGCCGCTTTTCTTCAGAGGCGTCTCCTTTGCCTCGTTCTTCTCCTCCTCCTTCCCAAGGAGAGAAAAAGAGACGAGGGGAGGGGAGGAAATTAAGGGTTTAGAGAGGGTTTAGAGAAGAGGAAAGGTGAGCAATGGAGAGTTGCCTTTAGCTGTCAACAAAGGCAGTTGGAAACTCCGCATCCGAGGCAGGAAAATTTTGTAGTCGCAGGGGGGCTAGAAACCAACCAGCAAGGTCCCAAAGGCGGGTTTACCTGCGGACAAACTGTACTTCCCAAGCGGCTCCGTGGAGGGTCAGGCAGCCTTCTGCTCTCTCCCGCGCAAATTCTGTGTGGGGCAGGCTTCCCGGGGAACCGATCGCACTCAATATGTCCAAAGTGGAAGTGGAAGTGACTATAAGCATTCCATCTTATCCCGATGCTCACAACGACCCTGCCAGGAAGGCTGAATATACCAGACGTCCCAGAAAAAAAGTTGTGTAGTCGCAAAAGCCAAAACCGAATCATGGTTATTCAATATAGCGAAATATGTATATTCAGTTCAATGTGAATAGTTGTAATACATTCAGGGAGAAGCCTGTTCTGTTCCGGGATAATTGAGTTGAATGCTATTGTCCCCCATTCTCGGGCAACATTTACAGCATAATCCAGACAAAGGGATCCCATAATTCCCTTTAAAACTGGCGGTATTTCTTGGAAGGTTTTCCTTCTGCTCTTGCCATTATATTAGTTTTACTTTAACATGTTTCTTCTTTTTCGGGGAGGGGCAAGGAGGGGAAAAGAGAAGCAAAGAGGAAACAAGAACGATATGTTCCGTTTTTCTATTGTGTTCTTGTGGTTGGGGTGGGGACGCACAAGGCATCTAGAGAAGGAGTGGTGTGTCCATTATACCGATTTAGAATCTGGGTATTCACGAACTTTGAAAGACCTACATTATTAACAGGGATGTGGTCCACACTCACACAAGATGCTTAGTCAGTCCAGTCAAAGACTGAGTTGCTACTCTTGTCTGAGTGCATACTTTGTAAAGGTTTAGTGTGTTGGGTGAACTGAGCCCTCTTGGTCTGTGCATGGTTCAATATAGTCAGTACAGCTCATTGTATACAGCTGGGTAACCCTTTATCGTTAAATCAGGTAAGCATGTTGTACCACATATGTTCTTTGCTTGCACAACATGCTTAATCAAGTAAGCATGTTGTGCAAGCAAAGCTACAATGAATGCCCTTTATTTTCTCCCATTTCTCCCAGTCTATTTCATTAGGGAGCCTCCTACAGCTTTAACTGGAAAGGGGGAGGGGCTCACCGTTTTGTCCTAAGGGTTTGTCCTGATGACACTGCCAAGTTTCGATAACTGACAACTGGTATTGATAGGGAACCATCTCCCATTACTGGCGTTTAATTGGCTATACCGAAGGCGAACAGGCTCTGACCACTA
Organism: Tropidonophis doriae; assembly: GCA_026931265.2. NCBI lineage: Eukaryota > Metazoa > Chordata > Lepidosauria > Squamata > Natricidae > Tropidonophis > Tropidonophis doriae. The sequence goes on along the minus strand of JAPKID020005137.1, from coordinate 4,204 downwards.
ATGCTCTCAGTGTGGGGCCTTTTGGCCTTTGTATGAACAGCTAGTGAGGCCTTTCCTCTGATCCTGCACATTCCTTCTTGTTGGTTTTGAGGTCTTTCAGGCCATCCTCTTTTCTGATTATTTGCCTTGTAGGCAGAGACTGCAGGAGTTGAAAACGATGGAGTCCCTTATGAAGAGAGGTAACCATTGGGCTAAATCTTCCCAAGGGAAAGGAGGTGGGGGACTATAGAAAAAAGATTAGCTGGGAATTGATTAACACAAGGGCAGACAATTAGTTTAGTCCAGGTTCTGGTGGCCCTTCATTCACATCAGCACATTTGCTAGTCAGGGCCTGATATTCAAACAGGATATTGGTTTCAGTAGAATTTTAGGAATGGGACTGCTTTCTTCTTCTGAAAGCCAGTAGGGTTTAAACATAAAAATAAGTATTGGGTTTGTGTTTCTTGGGCTACTTTCTCTCCATGTTCAGATGGGTAGAGGAACATTACTCACGAGGGGAAAAAACCCTATGTAGCACAGATCCAACTAAGAATCTGTTTTCCAACGGTGGTCAATCAGGACAGCTCTTGTATGCACCACACAATATTGATAGAAAAGAATCTTTTGGTGGGCAAAAATGATAAAAATTAGTTAACTGACGATCCATTAATTCCACTTCAAAACAAAATTCCTTTAATACTCTAAGTTCAGTTTTACTTTTTATTATGCAAGAGGGGGGTGTCTAACTAATAGAAATAAAAGATGTGGCTTGTCCAACTCTTAAATTTTGCTTGGTCTAATTTATATTTTAAACTTCATACTTTATACTTCAGCTTAAAAAAACCCCCACCTTTAACTTCTCTTGCATAAAATCTTTAAGTTCTGTCCAAACTCTAACCTAGTTTTCCCAGCCTGGAGTCTTCAAGCTGGCTTGGTCTACTATTCCACCACCACTTGTCCAGTAGTTAGTGACCCAGTAGCCACTGACCAGTAGCTTAGAAAAACTGGAGGGCAGGAAGTGACAGAAGGCTGCCAATTTTTCTTTCCCTGCTCCTGCCCTTTTGTTCTACTGAGACTTAGTTACAAGGTGTTGATTCAACTCTTCTCCAAGTTCACTTTAAAAAAAGCTGATTTAATGCACTAACTTGCATGTATAGAATCCGGCATACATAATTGTAGATCACTTCATCCAATTATCTGGAGATGGAAGTCATAAAAACCTCCATTCCCATCTCTGCTTACTCCTGAGCAGTCAAGAACAGAACTGCACTCTAATAAAATAAGATTGCACCTACCAGCACATTCACCATACTTATATTGAAGCCCAGTAATTCTCATTGAGCACATTGGACTTAATAGTTAGCATGCACTAAAATTAAACTCAACTGATTTCTGAGCAGGTATGCCCAAGTTGACAAGGTAAAGTCGCTTCAGTAAGCACATTTATTTGGACACAATTAGAGTCCATTACTGTGTAGACCGGCCAAGGTAGGACTTTGGGGCAGAAGTCCAAAATCCCGCTGAGCAAAATGAACAGGAAGGGGCCAAAATAGAGCAACCCTGGGTTGTTGCACATTGAAAACAATTAAGTAATTTCATGCAAGCCAAGCACATTTTAGACCAGCCTGTTTATGATTCAGAGTACACAGAGAAGCCTGAACATTGAATTAATTCAGTCACCCATGGTAAAGCTAACTAGGAGTAAGCAAGCCCTACAAACACAACCTCTGACATTTAATTGGGGGTGGTGGTGGTGGTGGTAGGAGTTAAGATAATTAAGTCCAGTTACCCAACTTTCCTGCAGTGGTACTCTGCTGGGTGACAATTTCTGTTCTATTCTAATCAGTGGAAATTCTGTTTTGAAGTTCAAGAGGAACAATCATATATATCCCTTTCACCATTTCATTCTTAGAGCTGACCCCTTTTTGACCATTCATTTTTGGGGGATATTGATGTAGATAGTGGACAAAGGATCAGATCTGTATTCTTAATTTTTCCCACAGTACTTCCTAGAACATTTGTTTGGGATTCCTTCCCCCTCCCCCCTCAACTCAACATTTATCTCTTGATTGCATGAAGTCAACTTAAGTTTTCATTGAGATTTTTGGTGACTTCATGGGCATGTCCAAATAGTTTTTAAAGGAACAATAAGAACATTATTTGCAACTGTCTCCCTCTGGGATGCTTTTTCAACTTCTCAGACTAATCTGAGTTAACATCAGCAGACAATCCTGCTATCATGGGCCTTGAGTTCCAAAAAAAAAAAAAAGAAAGAAAGAAAAAGGAAATGACACAAGTAAGTGCACACATGCAGGTTTATTTCACTTGTTTGGATTCCTCTGCCCTGTGGAACTGCCCTGCAGTTCTTTCAGGTTCTCCTTAAATGAAGAAAGAGAGACTTATCCAGACTCAAAGAACACTTTCCCTGACTCTCTGTTGCTTTTGAATTTGGATGTGTGGTGGACAGGTTCATAAAGGAGTTTCTTTTCCTCCATCCCTTAGTCAAAAGTAATTATTTTTAAAGCAACAAAAAAGGAAAGTTCCACCTCCTGTCCCTGGGCAGAAAAAATATCCATGAAAAAATGCAGGCGGCCAATGGTGTGGTTTCCTGGGATGGTGACTTCCAAAATCTGTATTCCATCCAAGAGGATGGTGCGTTGGCACAAACCTCAAAGGAACAAAAAAAACAACAACCCAAAAACAGAAGGGGCAGAGAATCTTACTTTTCCCCTCTCTATGCCTGCCTGGAGATCAACACTTTGTGATTCTCAGGTTTAGTATAAAAATCATTCATTCAACTCATCCAATGAGCAGGCCCATCTCAAGAGATTACTTTTACTAAAGAGGGCACTTCCTACTAAATCCCTCCTATCTTTGTCGGCACCCCTAACTTGATATTCTTCAATCTTTTGCTAAGAGATACAGCACTAAGTCTCTTTTTGTCTTAGCTCTCAGTTAACTTTCTTCAATTAGTTCCCTCTCCCATCCTCCTAGCATCTTCAATTATTGTATCTGTTTGCGGTGTTCTTTTTGGAGCTGGGTAAAATCAATTAAACTGGGAGATTTTAGAGAATATTTCTCCCTAGAAGAAAAGAGAAAGGCCATCCTAGTCCATATGCAAAGGGTTCTGCCAAAATGACAGAATTGGTACAACGGCTGTTTTCTCTCATTCTTGCATCTTAAGGTGGAATTCTTTGCCATAAAACTCTTCGGAGATATTAGAACTAGAAAAAGAGTTGACACTTAAAAATAAAATATTAATATAAACAGCATTTGCTTTTTCTGAAAAATAAACTTAACGGAGTTCCTTCACCAAGTCTAGAATTAAAAGCTTTGCCTAAGTTTAAGTCTTCTACTGGAATTGAAGGCGTTACATGTTTTATGGTCTCTGAGAAAGTCGGTCTACCGTTAGTTTACATTTTTTCTGACCTCTTCATATCTGTCCATCTGTCCATCCGATCCACTAAATCTTCTCCCTTAGGCCAGGGACAGATTTCCAACCAAGTTCCATTCAAAGATCCGCCTTGCCTAATTCTCTCCCTCACCCTTTTTAATTGTTAAAAATTATTTGAACTTGAGGTCTATATGCCAGGGGTCGGGTAGGGTAGAGAGAAGCTGGAGAATGGGCGGATGGGGCACAGAAATAGAGTCTAGACCCCCCCCCCCAGCATCCACTTCTCTGAAAGATCCCCGGGAGGTGCCTCTTATCCCCTCCCTATGGTTGATAGAAAGAAGGAGTCGAAACCCTCTCCCACCCACTCCTCCGGAATATTTGTCACCGCTTGCCCATCACAGTGGGGGCTGGCGAAGTTTGACAGCTCTTTGTTGTCTGTAGAGCAGGAGGAGGAGGAGCAGGGGGCTGGTGGCAGCTCTTGGGTGAGGACTCCTCCTCCTGAATTATCCAAACTGGGTTGGCTTCTGTCTCCAACAAATTGGACAGAGCTCCAGCAAGCAGCAGTCCTACATCCAAGCAAGAGCAACAGGAACTTTCTAGCAAACGGAGATCTCTGCTTTAACCTGCCCCCACTCCACTCATTTTCCTACCTTGTTTGGCTTTTCTTTGTCTTTTAATCTCTCCCCCTCATCCTCCCCCCTTTTTTTGCGTGAACCATTTTTTCGTTATTGTTGTTGTCTCTGTTTGCTCAAGCCTCAACTTCGTGTTGCGTTCTCTTTCTTTCTCCATTCCCCTCCCCGTTTCCCCTTCTTCCCCCTCCCCTTTGGATCC
>JAPKID020005136.1:0-11289 GCA_026931265.2 Tropidonophis doriae | reverse complement strand
GCCCTGACACTGACAGCTTTGCTGGCTGGAGAAGTCTGGGAGCTGAAGTCCTTCAGACTTAAAGTTGCAAAAGTTGGAGACCCCTGCCTTAAATGACCGCAAAGCTGGCTGGAGAAGTCTGGGAGCTGAAGTCCTTCAGACTTAAAGTTGCAAAGGTTGGATACCCCTGATTTCAGGCATCACCATCGTAAAACAAGCCAACTGCTGTGGCCGACTGGACGTTACGTTTCTTGCGGCGGTCTTTAAGCAAATGTGGCCATAAGTGCGAAGCCACTGTTCGCGACGGGCGTGGCTTTGTCACAAACTGGAAGCACGGGGGCATCGTAAAATGCAACAACAGATAGTCCTCGACTTACAACTGTTTTTTAAGTGGCCATTTGAAATTACGGCACTGAAAAAAGCTACTTATGGCAGTTTTTCACACTTACGACCATTGTAGCGTCCCCTGAAAGGGGGGGGAGTCACATTATTTAGATTCGGATACTTCACAGCTGACTCACATTTATGACGATGGCCAGGTGTGTATGTGTGTATGTGTGAGAGAGAGAGAGAGAGAGTGAGTGTGTTTCATGTGATCCCCTTTTGCGACCAGATCAGACCAAAGCCGATGGGGAATCCGGATTCGTTTAATGACAATGCGACTAACTTAACTACTGCGCAGATTCAATGGGCCGAGAAAAGTTGTAAAATGGGACAAAACTCACTGAGCAGATGTCTCACTTAGCAACAAAAAAAACCTTGGGGCTCTAATTCGTAAGTCATAGTTGTGACCGTGGGATGCTGCAAATTAAGGAAATGTGGCTGTGTTGCCGAGCAACTGAAGAGCGGTCATGTGACAGCCCCCATCAACCAATACTGTTCAGGTAGGCCATAACATTGAATGGTCGCTAAGCAAGCGGTCGTAAGTCGAGGACTGCCTGTAATTAACACCAAAGGAGTGAAATTTGAATTAACTTGAAATGCCACGTGGAAACAAGCTTGAATTCAGGGTCCAGGTGTGATTCAGCCCTGCTGGGGCACCAGAGTAATATATAGTCTAATGAAGAGAAGGACCAGGAGAGACATGATAGCAGTGTTCCAGTATCTCAGGGGTTGCCCCAAAGAAGAGGGAGTCAAGCTATTCTCCAAGGCACCCGAAGGCAGGAGAAGGAGCAATGGGTGGAAACTAATCAAGGAAAGAAGCAACCTAGAACCGAGGAGAAATTTCCTGACAGTGAGAAGAATTAACCAGTGGAACTACCTGCCTCCAGAAGTTGTGAATGCCCCAACACTGCAAGTCTTCAAGAAGATGTTGGGTAGCCATTTGTTTGAAATGGTATAGGGCTTCCTGCCTAGTTGGAGTAGATGACCTCCAAGATCCTTTCCAACTCTGCTATTGTATTCTATTAATTGAGGAAGATTTCAGGCAACAAGGCGGGATGCCCACCCAACCATTAAAAAGATCTGCTTTTAATTTCCAGGCCCAAATTGGAATTTGTCTCTAGCAGGTGGCAGTTTGGCAAAATGAAAATCTGGTACATGTTGATCTCATGGGGTTAAGGCAGGGCTGCCCATAGGACTTGTGAAGTTCTGGCTGGGGGATTCTGGGAGTTGAAGTCCACCAGTCTTAAAGTTGCCCCGATTGAACTCTCCTGAGATGAGAAGGCGAAGGGGGTCTTACTGCCTGTCCTTTCATCACAAGGCCCTGGGCGTCTGCAGTTCTCAACCTTGGCAACTTTTAAGACTGGTGGACCTCAACTCCCAGAATTCCCCAGCCAGCATGTGGAATGCTAGGAACGGACTAAACTATGTTTGGGTGTCATGGGAATAATACCATCCCAAGAAAACATAAACTGAGATTTGAAAGAGACACCTGTAACAACAGAAGAAAGGGAGAGGATGAGAGGAAGATGAGAGAAGGAAGAAAGAGGGAAGGAGAGGAGGGTGGAAGGGAGAGAAAGAGGAGGAGAGAGGGTAGGAAGAGTAGGCGTAGGGGAGAAGTAAGGGGAAGGAGAGGAAGGAAGTAGAGAAAGGAGGGAGGGAGAAAAGAAAGGGAAAATAAGGTGCTGTTAAAACAGGCAGATGGGACGCTAAATAAAGCAACCCAAAATCTATGTTATAATCTATTAAATGTAATAATGAATGTATATGCACTTAAGACGTACTTCTTCCACCAAGCCGGTCTAGCTTAGAGCTCAGATGCGACATAATTTTAGCAAATCGGTAAATGGATTTTGGAATTTTATTAATGGGAATGTTTTTAGCACAGGTTACTTAAATTTAATTCATTGTCATTGTATTTGTTATTTGTTGGTGATTTTTAATTTCCTGTGCACCGCCCTGAGTCCATCTTGATGGAGATAGGAGCGGTATATAAATCAAATAAATAAATAAATAAATAAATTCTGCACTGGCTAAAGTTTTTGGATACTCTTCAAGGGCAGCCCCATGTGGAGCTCATTGTAATAATTCAATATGGAGGTGACCAGGTTATGAGTGATTATAAATAGGGATTGTTGATGCAGGACAGGACACAACCAGTGCACCAGATAAAGCTGTGCAAAAGCTGCCTTGGCCAGGGCTACTACCTGCCCCTTGAAAAGGAGTCGTGAGTCTAGAAAGACCCTCTGGGATGGACTGGGTCTATCTGGGATAGTCCAATCCCATACAGTACCAAAGATGGCAAAGCCCTGGAATCAGTAGACCTACAACCCAAAGCCACTCATTTGCAACGATTCAGCTGAAGCCTGTTGTTCCCCATCCAGACTTTCACAACCTCCAGACACTAGGCCACAAGTGTCAAACTCACTGTGTCATGTTGTCATCACATGACATTTCATGAACTTTTTTTCCAATCGCGGAGTTGGGATGAGCACAGCCTGGCATGACGCATCTGGCCCATGGCCCCCCAGTTTGACACGCCTGATCTAGGACAAGATATCCATGACATCACTTAAATTGGCATTGGTGAAGATACATTATTATCATCAGCATACTGACAGATGAACCCACCTAGGGCCTCATGTAGATATTAAAGAGGAGAGGAGAAAGCACATAACCCCATAACACCCCATATGGGAGCTGAAAGTGGGACCTCTCTTGCCTAATCAACACCAATTGTGAAGGAAGGACGTGAATAACACCATGCCATTCTCCCCTAATTCTCTGAGTCAATCCAGAAGGATACTATGGTTGATGGTACTGAAAGCCTCTGAGAAGTCAAGTAGACCAAGGATGGATGTATTAGGTACACCCATCCCACTCATCGGCAGAGGTCATCTTAAAGTGCAGCCAGTGCTGTTTCTGTCCCATACTCAGATCTGAATTCTGACTGCTAGATACTGATGAAATAAACTATTGAACGTAAGCTGATATATCCAATTAAGATTTATAGCCAATAACTTAAATGCAAGGAAATATACGGAGTATTATTAAAACAAGTTTTACTTCAAAATTAATTTTCTCATTTTATTAGTGAAACATTCAAAGATGTTCTCGTGGTTGTTTCAAAGTCTTGAGAAACCTGCCTTTGCCTTCCAAGTAGAATCAACAATTACATTGCGAGAATATCGTCTCTCACAGATCGTTGCACTGGCCTATGTAGACTTAGAACTTTTTGATAGCCTGGATGTTAAGATTATTCTCTCCAGAAGAATCTTTCCACCCCTACCTCATAGAAAAGTACTTGCTGACTAATTCAACTACTTCTGCTAATAGTTCTCTTGTAAAGAAATTTGAGTTCTTTTGAAGATAACAATCTTCTAGTTGCAATGATACTTCCCCTTCACTTCTCTTCAATTTAGCATCTCTTATACAAAGGAATCAGAGACTGAAAGAAGATAAGTGGCTACTATCACAGCATAGCAATTGGCTTGGCCTTCTCTAGTCATTTCACTTTGTTCCTTGACATTTTCAGCTTTATTTTTTTTTTAAAAGAAAGTCTTTATCTTAAGAAGATATATAGTAGGCTTGTCAAGAGCACTCAAACACTCCCCAAATAGTTGCTGGAACACAATCATCCTAGACACGTGTGCAGTAGGATCAAATCTGAATCAGTCACAGGGATCAGAGGTTTATTTTTCCTTGCTTTTGGGCTCATGCTGGAGCCCATCATCAAGGAACTTCTCTCTCTCCAGAATATGTGCACTGTGTTATTCTACGCATTGTATTTATTATGGTGCCTGGTTGTATGTAGCTTTTAGTTGTTAATTAAGGTATTGATGGCTGGCTATTAAGTTGTTGGTTGTTTTTTCCTTGTGTCAGTACATCCTTCGCTCCTAAAATACCTGATAACTTGGTGGTAAATCAGCACTCATCTTGACTGACAAAGGTTCTGTTTTTCAGGCATCAATCATTTCTCTGGCTATTTTTGTCCCTGCTTGGCCAACAATTATAGTAACTTAGAAATTGAGGTATGAGGCTTCAAATGAATTTGGATCTCCTCTCATTTGTGTTCTCGAATGTGTTCAACAGTTCGTCCACCTCACTTTTCAAGATCTCTAAGTTGTAGCAAGTTTATGGTCGCAAGAATGGGAAGCCAGACACTACTTTGATTTTCCCACAGTGCCCTAGATCACCTGATTTCAAATTATTCGATGTAGCCAGCATGACAAGATAAAATAAGGATAGACAACATGAGGGTTCCTGTGGCCCTTCAAAATTTACCAATAGATTGATCAGTTTAACTGATTCAACACTATCCCTGTATCATTTCCTCTTCTCTATTGTCCTGGCTGTAGGAAGAAAAGTGCTGCAAAAATGGAATGAGGTATATGTTGGATGTATTTGTACTGAACATGATAATATGAATGGCTTCCCACAACTCTATGATTCTGCTTTTTTCTCCTGTGTATGCTGCCTAAGGTTTTCATGTTGTGTGCAAAAAACAAGGTGGGTCTGAGATGGAAATAAAATGGAGCAGAATACTATTAGTGACGGAGTAGAAAAGTACAGACTTAGATGACTATTTCCACCTTAAATTATTTGGAGGTTTTTCGGGGTCTGCTTTCTCTAGTTACCTGGATAGTCAAGAAACCTATTAGGGAACAAAATATAACCTATGTAAGGACTATGATGTTAGTAGATAGTAGGTAAAAGAAGAAACATAGATGGCAGATATATTGGCTAGTATCACTTCTAGAAGAAAGGTGGGTATAATTAAAGAAAGAAAAGTGAAGGATACATGCTCTTCTATTTTCTCCAGGACAACATGTTTGTTGAGAATTTGGGAAGTTTCAGAAATGAATTAATATAATACCATGTAATATAATATAATGCAATACTGGGAGTATACCAGGTTTAGGAAAACTGCCAGATACTGTAACTCTGTTTCGTATAAATTTTGATTGGCTTCCTTAAATGCCCTGTTTCCTAACAGGTGCTTAAGATAATATGCAATATAAATACCATTCAAACATTCACAGCATTCTTAGTATAATAACAATAAACACTGTTGCAGTATCATTGATAAAACCCAACCTAAGATATATATTTCAAGGAATATTATAGAATAAGATAAACCATCTTGAAGCAGTAATAAAAGTCTAACAAAGCAAAGCAATCTTTGCTCTTTAAGAACACACAAAAAACTAATTTCAGGGATAGTATCAACCAACAACGCTTTTGTGGCTGGTGAATATATACAGGAGCTCTGATAAATATCTCCGAGAGTAAGCATCTACTTTCCCTCTTGGCGTTGAAGGTTTTTAAAACAATCTGATATTGTTACAATGGAATCCTTGGTGCTCTCTGAACTTGTTTGTTTGCTTGAAGACATTTCATTACCCAACCAAGTAACATCATCAGTGCACTATGTTACTTAGAGGGATAATGAAACCAAATTACCAAAATCAGAGAGCATCGAAGACTTAACCCTGTGCTACATATATTCTCTTCCATTGGTAATACATAGAATAAGATAAACAATCCCGGGGCATTGTAAAAGTAAAGTCTAACAAAGCAAAGCTCTCTAAAACACATAAAAGAGCCAATTTCATCTAAGAGAAGGAGTTTCACAATCAGTATGCTACTACCAAAAAGACCTCAGGGATAGTATTAACCAACAATGCTGCTGTGGCTGGGGAATATACACAGGAGGGGTAGATAAAAATCTTAAGCAGCAAGCTTCTAATTTGCCTGTTGACATTGAAGGCTTCTAAAGCAATGTAATTACTTAGTTAATGTTCTTTATATATACTCCTTGCCAAACTATATTCAGAATCATAGAATCACTTCAGCCTACAATTCTCATTGCTCTGCTTTTTCTAAGGAAAGGAATTTGATGAGTTCAACATAAAATCACATGTTTTATTTCTAATGTACACAATTTTATGCCAATCATGTACAACTAGCTATCCCATTATATGCCATACACTTTAAATACCTAGTAGATATACTTTAATGGGAACAAAAACTATTTAATATTTGCTCTGGTATATTTACATTTTTGTTCTCGTCTCCCTTTCTCTTAAAAACCTCCACTATCTTGTTTTTATATCTAAAAAAACTCACTGGGAAAGAGCACTTAATAATACATAGCCAGCAATTATGTGTTTGCTGGATATAAGAACATTTCCCCTACATGCTTTAATTGCTATTTATTCAAGGAAAGAAAAAGGGTAGTTTTGGTCTTCATGTGGCAGCAAGTTAAGTCCCAAATAATGTAATGAACAGAATGAACAGCTTACTTTACCAATTCCTGAGATGAGGTCTTGTATGTTTGTTGTTGTCAAGTTGCACATTTTCAATACACACCAAGGAAACTAATATTTAGATACACTGAATGTAAATGGTTACTATTTACCAGTTATTTACTATTTTACAGTCAAACATTTTAAAAAAATCTGTCAACTACACATTTGGCCAAGTTGATAACTGAATTTAAAGAAAAAGGATTTAAACTTGGATGGATAATATTCAGCATGTTATTTTTATACCAATTTTGAGTGGGCTGCCAGGAATTTCCAGGAAGAGGACCAGAGGTGGTATTCTGCTGGTTTGCCCCGGTTCAGGTGAACCAGTAGAAGCAGCAGTGGGAGGCCTCCGCCCACCCACCCAGCCATCATCATGGATGCTCTGCACATGCGTAGAAGCACACACGCACTCCCAGTTCCAAAACAGTAGTGAAGGTAAGAGAAAACCATTACTGAAGAGGACAGTGATACCTTCCGAGTGAACCTGCCATGTAACTCAGCCAGAAGCCTAACATATATTCTGCCAAACAACATTTTTTGCCTCATTTCAGTGACACAAAATGGTAGGATAGAAAAGTGCCCCTTAGTTGGAAAAAAATTGGGATCCCAGAATGCATACACACCATCAAGCGATGGTGTATCCAAGATCTAAGCAGATAGCCATGATAGTTAGTGAAGATATCTGAAGCATCCTTCTCATAATGTACTTTGATTCAATTGTTCCCTAGACAAAGATCCTATAGGACTATGATGGAGGATCTATGTCACGCATGGCAGAGGTGGCACGCAGCGTTCTCTCTGTTGGCACACGAGCTGTTGCCCCAGTTCAGCTCCCATGCACATGTGCCTCCCGCCAGCCAGCTTGTCTTCGGGTCTCTGTCATGCATGCATGGTGGCATGTGGGGGATAGGGCATTGGGGTGAGGCACATGCATGGGGCTGCACATGCATTGCATTTGGGAGGTTCGAGTGAACATGTATTCGTATGCGTGGGCACTTTGGGCACTCGGTCTGGAAAAGGTTAGCCATCACTGATATAGGATAAGCTGTGTGGATTGCTAACCAACTATTTTTGAAGATCCATAGACACTCTATCCCTGCAATAGAATGACTGATCTGAATACAGTTGCTGTAATTAATTCTTTGCAAACATGTAATTGTTAATATAGCATTTACAGTTTAGTGCTCTCAGTATTAGATCTCAAAAGCCCAAATATATCACGACCAGGAATATGTATAATATCCATGCTCATGTATATACAATTTATACAGACGTTGAGAAACTGTATACCTGCATGTGTAAATCCCACGTACACATATACAGAAGTTCAGAAGCTTCCACCTGTTCAGAAGAGAGTCTCTTATTTTTATGGGTATATATCTCACCATATTGTGCAACAGGGAAATAGAGCTGCCCCAAAGGGAGCTTTTTCAAGAGGTAACTGGACTCTCTGGTTTTCCAGTTGGCTCTTGAAAAAGCACCTTTGGAACAACCATGACCTGGATGACTGAGAACCCCCATAGACATAGAGCTGTATTAAGGGCAGAAGAGGTATAGCTGTGTAGAAGTAAAATAGTTTTCAGCTATAACTTTTTGGACAGCAAGGACCAGTTCCACAGAGAAAGGTTTTTCCCACAGACCAGAGGGGGTGTGGTTTTGTGTGCTGCCTGCATCCCATGGATGGGGCTTCACTTGTTTGTGCGGCCCAGTTGCTGGCATGCTATGGACCAGCGCTGATCCATGGACCAGAGGTTGGGACCCCCATAGATATTGGAACAAACATAAGAGAATGATATCAACTACATCTTATTGTTATTTGAGTAATAATTATTCAAGTTTGTATAATTAAAACGGTACATTGAGAAAGATGTAGGACAATTTTAGAGGATTTATTAAAAAGATATTTATTTTGACAATTTGACTGCAAGTTTTTGCTGATTCTTCAGCAACCAAACTATTAACTTCCCAACAGCTTTCAAAATGTTTTTTAAGTTCAACATTTTTCAAGTAACTTCACTACTGTTCCCTTGTGTACTATGTCAAATCACCAAATTCAAGACTTGGTGATTTCATAGGCTAACCCTCTACAAATGACATGTCCTTACTGATCTTAATTAGTCATGCTGAAGTTCACAATCTTAATCTTATATTTGAGCTCTTAAATCAAAGGGGTTGCTAGATCGTAAAATGTGTTTTGTTGCTGATGATATTTCCGGCTTTGTAGAAAGATGCAGGAGAAGCTTCTGAAAAAAGTGTGTGTGAGAGAATGGGAAAATATCTACATCAGCACTACTTTTCTTCCTGTATACAGAGAGACGAGACGGTAGCATTCTTTTGCTGCTGTGATCTATGCCAAAAGTGAACATGTCATGGTAGAATGGTCTTCTGAAATGTGGGAGAAATAAGAGAAATCAAGCAGGATTGCCCCCCCACAAAAAAAGAGGGAACTGACCAAAGGAGGAGATGCAAGACCAGATAAAAGAATGATCCAAACCGGTGTTTCTCAACCTTGGCTCTTTTAAGTGATATAGACTTGATGCTGGCTGGAGAATTCTGGGAGTTGAAGTCCACATTTCTTAAAAGCACTAAGGTTAAGAAACCCCAGACAGTTTTGGCAATAAGATGTCTAGTAGCATATTGGAATACAGGTTTACATTTTATGGTCTGCCTTTCCTTGTATTCCATAAGGTGGCTTATTGCCTTTATATATGATAATGGATTCTGTATCAGAATTAGAATAAGTAAAACAAAGCACATACTGTACACGTTCATTAGTTAATAGAATCAATCCTTGATTGTTCCTGAAATCATTTCTATCAGTAGCAATTACTTCAAAGCCCCTGAGTTTGCACAGTTATTTCTAAATGAAGCTTGAAACATTTTAAAGATGTCTCACACACACACACACGCATACCACATAAATACACACTTCATACATACTTGGTGTGTTATATTAATGAGTAAGATCATGGCTAGATATATTTAGTTAATATACATTACTATGTTGGTTTTCTCAGAACATTTTTCTGTCTATGCCTGACTGCAACAAAAATACATTTGATGAATATAACTTCATTACCTTCCTTCTTCTGCATGCGTGTCTCAGCAGAAATACAGAACATTAAGTTCAGTGTTAATTGCCAGGTAATCTATTACAGTAATGTAAAATTTACAATTTACACGTCTTTCATTCTTACTGTTAAAATATGTAGAGAGCTTTATGCTAATACTTCAGGACAGTCTTTTGTTAAGGACCTGTTACCGTTCAGAATTCCAGCTGTAAATCTAGGCAATCTTATATGTTTAAATTGATAGTTTTCCTTCTGTTTTGTAGTTTTGAGATAATCATGGATGTATGGCCAGCTCCTAACACCTTTGCATTTGTACCATAATCTATTTTAGGGCTCAGTAGCTAAGTCGTGAGCTTGTCGATCAGAAGGTCGACAGTTCAGCGGTCTGAATGCCGCATAACAGAGTGTTCTCCCGTTACTTGACCCAGCTTCTGCCCACCTAGCAGTACAAAAGCACATATAAAATGCAAGTAGAAAAATAGGGACCACTTTGGTGGGATGATAACAGCACTTTGTGTGCCTTTGGCATTTAGTCATGCTGGTCACATGACCACAGAGACGTCTTCAGACAGCGCTGGCTGTTCGGCATAGAAACGGAGATGAGCACTGCCCCTAGAGCCAGAAACTACTAGCATGCATGTGTGGGGGAACCTTTACCTTTAACTTAATCTGTGTTTAAGGCAACTTTAAATATCAATTATTATTTTGTGTGTGTTTTTGTTTAGAATAGAAGGATTTATAATTTATACAAAGATTTATAAGAATGAATAGAAAGTGAACGTGACAAGTATATGTGGATGTTCCATGGATCAAAATAAAAAGAATTACGTTAGAGAGTGCCACAGAAGTGAATGAAGTTCCAGTGATGGGAAATAGAAACAATGATGCTTATAGAATAATGAAATGAAACATACAGTGGGTAAGCGAATAAAATGCATAAGAGAATAATTGACACAAAGAAATGAGAATGCGAGAAATATAATCTATATATAAATAAAAGGACAGTTGCAAAGAGAACAAGTGATTAAAAGAGATGAAAATGTGAAGTCTTTTGTTATATAGACATTGGATGCATAAGGAGAAACAAAATGTGAAAATGGATTCTTACAAAACATATAGGATAAAAACAGAAGAATAAATGGTTGGAAGTAGAATAAATATGGAATGAACGAACAAAAAGGAACAGTTGAAGCAATTCATTCATATGAAGAGAACAAGGATTAAATTGCAAACAATATATGATGGATTAATGAATCTATTGAGAGGGAATATCAAGGAATTTTAGGCTATGCACATATCCATTATGCTAAGGAATGCACTGGAGAGAGAGAGAGAGAGAGGGAGGGAGGGAGAGAGAGAGAGAGAGAGAGAGAGAGAGAGAGAGAGAGAGAGAGTGCGACTGCGCGAAGATGGCGGTCTGCCTGTGATCCTCTGCAGCGGAGGGGATGAAAAACAACGAGGGGAGCGAGGCCCAGCCCGTTTTTGCGAACTGAGAGGGTCGGGCTGGTAAGCGACCACCCGGACTTTTCATCAAGGTCGGAATGACC
>JAPKID020005135.1:0-11289 GCA_026931265.2 Tropidonophis doriae | reverse complement strand
TGTGGACTTCAACTCCCAGAATTCCCCAGCCAGCTTTGCAAAGCTGGCTGAGGAAATCTAGGAGTTGAAGTCCACAGGTCTTAAAGTTACCAAGTTTGGAGACCCCTGATCTAAATATTTTGGACTTCCTGCTATTTTTCTGGAGACTTTTTCTTCTCTCCATTGAACTGTCATTAGGCATTCCAGCAATGCATCTTCCAAGATGTTCCACTACCTCACACTCTTTCATGTGTATTTTTATACCCAAATCTACTTTTTTTAAAAAAATAATTCTTATTTCATTTCTTTCTACCTGAAATCATCTTACTATCAGGCACCAGGGTTAGGCATAAATAGGTTGTATATAAAAACCAATACAACATATTGGGGGCATTCTGGATTTTTCTTAATTCTGTACAGATACAAATATTTGCTAGAAAATCAAGATGATGGGGGGGGAAAAATCCATCAACAGAATGTTCTATTATTTTCTTTCTTTAAAAAAAATGTTGGCTTGCTTTCAAAATGCATTGTTAATCTGAGTAACTTGAAAAAAATATTTAAAATATTTTAAAATAAAGGTTACAGTTACAAGTTGTTCCATTTTTAAAATAAATCATTCCCACCACTTCTAATATTCAGGAATATTGAAAATATTTGGAAGGGGGTAAAAAGTGCTTTGGCTGACTTGCTAACTGTGACCTTTTCTGGAGGCTGTGACTACAGTGACTCATTTCCTTGCCATCTCCTGGTTAGACTACTACGATTTGTTCTCTATGAGTTGTCCTTGAAGGTGACTCAGAAGCTCCAGCTGGTGGAGCATATGAGCACCTACCTGCTGACTCAAGCAAACTGGTATAGCAGAGTGACACCAATATTACAGAGGCTGCACTGATTGCCAGATTCCAAGTGCAATTCTTAACTCTTTATGAGTTGGGTGCTGGTTACCTTTGAGACCATCTATTCCAGATTTAATCTTCCTACCTACCCAATGCTTGTAAACTAAGGGGCATGCTATGGGTCTCCAATCCTCAGAAATAAGAGGGCAAGGCCACAGTTATTGATATGATATGAGTCATAGCTCCCTCATTCTGGAATATCCCCCCCAGGTCAGGATGGCTCCTATCCTATTATCAATCAGAAAACCAGCTAAGATCACAATTTTTGCAGTACCTTGGAGAAGACAGCTCTGTGGTGAGGGCAGTTACCTTGGTCAACTTGAATCCTCATACGTATTTTTTTGTAAAGGTTTTTTTTATTTTTTTTAAAAAAAAACAAAAGCAGACAAAACATGAAAACATACAACCTTCAGCCATTACATAAAGCGTGTCATTTGGTTACAGTTTTTTGTGCTTTCTCATACGTATTTTTAACTGGTTTCATTGAGGTTTGTATTACTTTACAATTGGAGGCCACCTAGACTCACATGACTGCAACAATGCAAACAATTCTAATTACCAGGAAAACTTCCCCAAGCCATTTAAATAAAGACTAACAATGCTCAGCATTCAAGGATGCTTCTGTAATGAGCTGCCTTGAAAGATGGGTGGCATATAAATTTTTAAACAACTAAGTAACAACTAAGTAAATAAATAAATGGTTCAGAGGATGCCAAACCTGGAGACATAAGTGCAGCATCTGAAATTCTGGGGAGGGTGGGGAGGAGTGTTCCACACCACAAACTTTATTTTGCGGACTCTACTTTTTTTTGTTAGGAATGCATTTTCCATCAATTCAACTACTTTTAAGAGGAATGCATTTTCCATCAATTCAACTGCAATTCAACTGCTTTTAATAGGAGGCAGATTTTCTTATGTAAGTGGATAGAACTAACCCACTGTTAGTAGTAAAATTTTCTGACCACCCACCGGTTCTACAGTAATGGTGATTTATAAATTAGGGAAGTCAATTAAATTTTAAAAAAGAAAGTGCTTCAGTATTGGACAAGACTCCTACCACCCACCATGAAAGCTGGAATGCCCACTAGTGGGCGGTAGGGACCAGTTTGACTACCACTGGGATAGAAGATCCAACTCTGAAAGGATTGAGAGCAATTAGAATTGAAATTAAAATGAATTACAATTACAAAATGTCTTGATGGAAATCCCATTACCCTTGGTTTCTAGAGTTACAATTCACACTTTTCCAAAAGTAAGTCCTATTGAAAATCAGTTTACCTGCATTACTTTTAGTTCTGCTTTGTAAGACTGCAACTTTTGTTATACTGCATTCCAGATGAACACATAAGGACTTATTACGCCATGTAACAGTATTTGCTTTTTTCGCTGGATGCACACTGTTCTTTGACTGGACACCACAATGCTCACCTTTTACCTTGACCCTGCTACTTAAACCATAATGTAAGTATTGAAAGACATTTCTGCTGGTGCCCAAACATGGTGATTACCTGTCAACCACATGCCTTATAGTCTTATATACCATCTGACTTTTTTAAAATTTTGCTTTTTAAAAAAATAGATGTGATATTGACAAGCTGCAAAGAACCTGCTTCAAGCATAAACCAAGAAATTTGTACAAGCTCCATAGAAATCATTCGGTTACTACCTCAACCAGCGCAGTGCTTTGTTTGTAAATTATCTACCTGGCAGGGAAAAAACACAGAAATTAGATGGGGCAGAAGAGAGGAAAACTAACAGGGATGACAAAGATCAAATGAGCATTTTGTGACTAGTCATGCTTGTAAAAGTGCATACAGAAAGCTTTTAAATTCCATAGGTACCCATCAGCTAAAAGTAGTTGAGGACTGGAACATACTGCCTCAAAACACGAAGATCTAATGTTGGCTCTAAAGAAATTTAAAGTTTAGGAATGCTGTTGCAGTGGGTTTTTTACATTACAGAGGACTGCATTTAATTACCTTTGAGGCTGCTTCCAAATCTATGAAAACCATGTCCAATGAACCCCAGTATTTGAATGCTTTTATAGCAACTACAACAATCAAGGCAAATTATCAGCTCACCTCCTTCATAATCATTGCATATTATCCCTTTGCTAATTATTTAATGTCAGATGATCAAGCAATTAGTCCTGAGCCACATCACCCATGCAAGAAGAGTTCTTTCTGTTCCCCTCTAGGTAAGATTTACCCCTCCATCCTATTAACATGTTATTCTTGAACCCAACCTCTACTCCATTAACATTACAGAAGAGGAAGGGTATTAAGAATAATTGGGAGAAATTGTTGTTTCATTACATGAACCTGTCCTCCATGCTCCAAAAAACTGGTCCTGCTCTGCCATCTCTGAAACAATTCCAAACTAGGTTTCACAAAACTGTGTAATTAGCAAGACAAAGCAGTAAAAGCTTGAAAAACAATCACATTAGCAATTCCCGTTTCCTCTGGCAATTTGAGATTTGGGTCTTCTTTTGTACTCTTGCTGTTATACATACACCTTAGTGAAAAGTATAGTCTACCTTCCTGGCACTGAAACACAGCAATTATTGCTGAATTCTCACTAGTAGGACAAGATTAAGAGCCAGTTTGATGTAGAGATTTAGAGTACCAGGATAGAGAATTCTAGTTCTGCCTTAGACACAAACCCTAGCTCTAACCTTTCTCTCAGCCCTAGGAAAGTAGACAATGGCAAACCACTTTCAAATTCTTACCAGGAAAATTACAGGGACTTGTCCAGACAGTTGCCAAGAGACAACACTGACTCAAACACAAACAGAAACCTAGGATGGGAGCAAGCCTAACTGATCTACCAAGATTTTGTTTTTAATGATAAACAACTTTGGTAGATTGCTTTTGTTCCTCCTAAAACAATTTAATAAAATGGATGTATACAAAGACAGATGAACTTTAGCAGGCACAGAGAGAGTAATCGCATTATCTTGCTAGGAAAAGACCCATTGAAATAAAATTCTTCAGTTATCTCATCTTAGATTTTAGTAATATAATCACCCTTTGTGGTTCCCTAGAAGAACAAAAAGAATTTTCATAGATATTTTGAAGCAGAGAGTTGGAAGATTGATCTCCTTACCTATTGAATATTATTTGCCATGTTTGGGGGCCATGTTATACCATTATAGGAGTCATGGTGGCATATGGTTCGAATGCAGTACTGCAAGCTACTTCTGCTGCCTGCCGGCTGCCTGCAATTTGGCAATTCAAATCTCACCAAGCCTAATGTTGACAGCCTTCCATCCTCCTGAGGTGAGTAAAATGAGGACCCAGACCGTTGGGGGCAATAGGCTGACTGCTTAGAGAGGGCTATAAAGTACAGTGAAGTGGTATTTAAGTCTAAGTGCTATTGCTATTATTCAGTGTGAGAGAATCCTAACTCCGCGGTCAAATGCAAGCTTTGTATATAAAATTTAAACCTTAGTTATTTTCAGTTAGCAGGTGATAGGAAACATACCCATTTCCAATCTTGGTGTTAGAGTTCTGATTGTTAGTCAGAACAGACAATCCTGGGCTAGAGGATAAAATAGCTTTTTCTGTTTATGCTGGCTATTCTATAAACAGCCTAGTCTTCTTCTGTCATCCCTGAAACAAGAATGAACTCCGCCATTAATTAGAGTATCTCAATAGACTATGCTTGGACATAGCAGGAGTAGATCTACAGCTCTTCTCCAGAACTGCCTGGCCAGTTCCCTTTTGTACAAGTCAGTTTCTCTTGCACTCCTTCAGGTGCTGGCAAAGCCTCAGCCCATAAGGATGTATAGCACTTTAAATTGAATCCCCCACCCCATTAAAAAAAAAGACTCTGGGTTAACAGGAACACAAATGGAGAACCTGTTTGCAACTCTTCAAAGCACCCAGCAGGGAACAGCAATTGTTGGAACCTGAGAAAATGTGTTATTGCTTTAGAGTGGGCTGCATTTGCATGCTCTGAGCATCTGTTTCGAATAAAACCTAAAGTGCTGCACAACACCACTATCCTTTTCTAGTTCTGCAATAAGTTTATACTGTTGGCCTTGAGACAGAAAAAGCAACGCTTGCATAATTTAATTGGATAATATTAGTTAATCAGAGAAAATCTCTAAGGAAATGGCATTTGGACATGAAAATTGAATGAAATGCAGAAAAGGCTCTTTGGGGAAAGAAAATGTAAAGATAGCTTTGAGTCATGTATGGCACCTGGTGTTTCCACCAACACATCTACCGTATGTAGATTTTCTTGGTAGAATTGTAGGGATGGTTTGATATGGCTCTCCTCCAGGATGGCTCCCAAATTCCCAATCTAGCTATAACTGAGTTTTCATGGCTGTCTCCCATACAGATAGTAACCATGCCAACCGAGTCCAGATTAGGTTGGCCAGGTAGTAGCACCTGCTGAGAGGCTGATGGTAATTTTGATATAAAACATCTTACATTCCATTGGTTGGTATTATATAATGATATTATTATCAGGAAATCAAAGCCAGTGATGACCATACAAAACAGGGTTTTTAAAGCAACAAAGGAATGGTGTGTTTCTTTCTGGAAAAGTGGCAGAGGGTTATACAGAAGATGCTGCAGAGGAATTTTGAATCTTTGGAATTATGATTACTTCTTCATAAATCAACCCCAACAATACATAGTTATTTTCATAGTCTTATGTCAGACTAAGAAAAGGGTATCTGCTCACAAATATCTATCAAACACAATCCACGATCAAGTTAGATTAGAAAAAGTAAAAAAGCAACTTGCATCAAAACCACTTCCATTCTCCGAAATACAGAAATAATTCCCTTTTCATGCAGCTAAATCCTAGTAAGCAATTACCTTACAAGCCTTGATGTAAAAGTGTTACTGATTCATGTGAACATGATGTCAATCTTAATAACATTTCTCTGCTTTAATCTGGAATAGATTTAGGACAAAAGGGGGGAAAATGTTGCCTCAAAGAATTGTTTAAAGATATAGTACTATGTGGTTTTCTATGACCCAAGAAACATTTAATCCAGTTGTCCAAGTCTCCACAAATAAATTTGATTCTAAATTCATTCCCTAACTGGTGGCCTTATAGTCTAACTAAAACAGGCTGCTTTAGGTTTTTTTCTAAACAATTATTCAATGCCCAGTCAGTTTCTGTACGAAGGAAAGATGCCACTCAATCAGCAAAATGTCTTAGAACAACTCTGCCTCCAACTAAAGAAACTCCAGCTTTCTCTCCAGTAGCCTCAGGTGGAATTAACTGGACCAGTTCACTCAATAAGCAGAATGAAAAGAGTGTATCTTATTGCATTGAGCGTTTTCATGCAAAGCTCTTTTGCAGCAGCTTCAGGATGAGATTAAGAAGGTAAGAAAAGGCAGAAATCATAACTGTAAAATAAAAAATTCTATCAGATTAGAATGGATAGAGAACTCTCTAAATAAAGTGGTCCAGTTCATTTAACCTGAGACATCTGGTCTCCTTTCTTGAAAAGTGCTGGTTTGCACCCCATCTACTGCTCAATTGGGATAGGTCCAGAATTGGTTTTAGGGCAAATGGCTGCTTATAATCATTGCATCTGTGATCATGTTCTGCTAGAGCTTGGGAATAAATCTCCTCCAGATACAACTGACTGGGTCAGCCACTTCTCAGCAGGGAGGTCAAACTGAAAGGTTACTATTTGTCAACATATTCCCAACCATCCCTGAAGTTCCTTCCAATGTGAATGCAAATTGGACAAGCATATTTGTTACCTAGATGCAATTTTATTATCTCAGTCACTGAGAAAAAGTTATTCCACCTCCTGCATCCTTGTGCAGTCACGTTGTATTTTACCACCAAGAATTTAATAGAAACCAGACAGTTCATTATCTTGGTGCCTCTTTTTTAGATCCTTTAATACACATCTCCTATCAATACTAGTTGTGGCTTGTAAGTGCATTTCACATATTCTACCTGCCTAGTCATTCTCAATTCATGAGTAAGGGAAAGCCAGCTATCTAACTACACTGGTCGTTTAAAAAGGGCCTACTCCTAGATAATTAATTAGCTGGAGACTCTAAAATTTGTTCCTGTCTCACCCACGGCCATGGGAAAGAAAAGAAGAGGGCAGAACCCTCCCATATACAACAGACTACACCTCACTCCCAAGAGATCTAGGGTATGACAAAGTTGTAGGATGGAAATTTGAAATATTTCTGGACAGGGGTCATGGCAAAGATGAAACCTCATCAAAATAATTATTATAGCTATTATAGTGCTGTAAGATTCCATTACAGCACTATAATAGCTATATTATAGTTACTATAGACGCTATATTATAGTTACTATAGAAGATAAGCATGGCTAAGATAAAAGGTAAAAGGTAAAGGTTTCCCACACACATATATGCTAGTCGTTCCTGCTTTTAGGGAGCAATGCTCATCTCCGTTTCAAACCCAAAGAGCCAGCGCAGTCTGAAAATGTATCCGTGGTCATGTGGCCAGCATGACTAAACCCCGAAGGCACATGGAGCACTATTACCTTCCCACCAAAGGTGGTCCCTATTTTTCTACTTGCATTTTTACATGCTTTTGAACTTCCCTGGTTGGCAGAAGCTTGGACAAGTAACAGGAGCTCACCCCATTACATGGTACTCCAGAGGCTTTCTTGAAGCCCGGGGAGGGTGAAAATGGCCTCCCCCAACCCCCTCCAGAACCCCCCTCACCTTCAGATTGTTTCTGAACTTCCAGTTGGCCCATTGAGCCTGTTTTTTGCCCTCCCTAGGCTCCGGAGGCTTGCCTGGAGCCTGAGGACTGTGGAAATGGCCTTTCCCAGCCCTCTGCATGATGAAAAATCAGCTGGCCAGTGCCCACATGCATGCTGGAGCTGACAGCTCACATGCTGGCAGATATGACTTTGCATGCCACCTGTGGCACGGGCACCATAGGTTTGCCATCACGGTTCTAGTTGGCTTACTAACCATAAAATCAAAAGGGGGAAATCAAAAAGTTCTAATCAAAATGCAAACTGACCAAGATTCTCCCCCAGACTCTAATGTTATAATAAGGACAGTTAGAGCTAGATTTCACAACCTATATGCACAGTTGTTATATTGGATATAGTTAATTAATAGCAACTTAAGTGTGGATTCTGAAATAGTGGGTTGTCTCTCCTTACCTTCATGGGATCATCTAAAACTTGCTGATAAACCCTGCTACAATGCAATTTGCATAACTAAGAGCAATATTGTCCAACTATAAAGTAAGTCATTCCATAGTTCTGCCTTTCCAAACCAATGATCTCATGACGTATTAGGATTCTAACTTCCAGAATTCCTGGCAGCTGGGAGTTAGATTCTAAAACTACTTCAGAGAAGATTAGAAAAGGATGCATGAAGAGACAAAATCAAGAGAAGCCTGTTGAGTAACAGATGGGCCGTACTTCACCAATATCTTCGATTAGAGGAGACAGTAACTTAGAAATATTTTAAATAAATAAATAAAACCTTTCCTCTTTCCCAGGCACTCAACAGCATGGCTTTCACATACAAGATTAAGAAACCCTCAGAAGATGACAAAACAGTTTAACTAATTGAATAAAATTTCCAAAAGAGATAAGAGCTCATTATTTACTACATAAATAAAAGAGTTCCATGGAAAAATAAAAAAGTGAATTAATGCACATTTTTAAATACCAGTTTATCTTATTTAAGGAAGGAAATGTTGCTAACTCTACTGAAGTGACAATGCTAATAAAACTGCCTCTTCTCAAGGGGTGGGGGCAATGCCTGAGAAACAGTTTTAAAGGAAATTATAAATCTGCAAAAGTCTGTCCTTTTCTCCCTCTCTTGTTGTTACCCTATATTTAGCTGGGAAGTGTTGTTAAAGAGTAGACATCTTGATTTTCCAGTATATTTCTAATTACATTAATAAAAAATATTCCCTTGGGTCTTGCATTTCCTTCTTTCTTATAGACCTGTGATGGCGAACCTTTTTGGCACCAAATGCCCAACTGGAACGTGCGTGCATGCGAGTGCATGTGCACATTCCAGAACACCAGAAACTCAAAGACCAGCTTGCCGGTATCACATTCCTGTTTTTTGGCTGTTTGGGCCATTTTAAGGCTGTTTTTGAGCTATTTTCAGGCCATTTTCTGGTCCAAAGTGGCCTGAAAATGATCTCAAAATGGCCCATGTTTTGGCCATTTTTAAGACTATTTTGTGGAGTTCCAGTGCCCACGAAGACTAACTGGCTGGTGTGCAAAAACAGCCCAAAAATGCTTGAAAAACAGCCCAAAAAACTGTCTGTTTTTGTTTTGTTTTTCAGGCCATTTTCTGGAGCTCAGGCACCCACAAAGACTAGCTGGCCAGAAACCAAAAGAACAGCTGGCAATGGCAAGTGAGCCCACAGAGAGGGCTTTGAATGCCATCTCTGGCACCCGTGCCATAGGTTTGCCATCTCAGTTATAGACCCATGATGGCGAACCTATGGCAAGTGTGACGGAAGTAGCAAACGTCGCCTGTTACGCTTCCGGATTTCTGGCACATATGAGTGTGTGACGATCAGCTGGCCTTCATGTGTGCTGCAGTACCAGAAACCGGAACAGCTGGTCTTCCATTTTCTGGCATGAGCCATGCACGATGATCAGTCCAGCTGATTGGCATGCATGCATGCGTGCCAGTAACTGGAAGACTAGCTGGAAACCGGAAGTTCATTTTCTGGTGTGTGCATGCTCCCTGGTTGTGGCCTAATGAGCTCATGTGCACGAGCGCAAAGCATGCATGCACACACACTCCTTTTCGGCAGTTGGTGCCGAAAAGTTTTGCCATCACTGTTACAGACAAACTACTATGAAAAAGGATTGATTGTTTGACATCCAAAGATAGCTGGAGTCCTTTGGCTTTCCTTTTTCCCCACACATAATTCTGCTGTGAGAACCTTGAAAGGTTGATTCTGATTCCTTCGGAGGGGTGGGACATGGCAGCAGAAAGCTGCACTTCTTAAGATGAAGAGGAAAAATATGGCTGGTGAAAGTGAAGGACTGAAGAAGCAGGGAAGATGCTCCAAAACTGGTCGCAAAGAGGCCTCTGTGCCACACAGGGGTTAAACCCCTTTCAGGCACCTTTCTTTTTACAGCCTCTAATAAGACAAAATATCATCCAGCCCAGTGTGATAACTGAATAAAGCACAAGGAGAAAGCCAAGATTTCAAGAAACCGACAGCATCTTTCCATTTGTATTGAAACACTGAAAAACAAATGCTTCATTTTCTATACCAATCTTCAGCTAAAAGTACACACTATATTTCAATGTGTATATATAACAAGCTGATCATAAGCTGAATATGGCGAGAAATAATTAATGTGATTATCGCAAGACTATTTTCAAGCTGCATCACAGAAATTGCACATAAAACATGTCATTGCAAATATGAACCTGACTAAAATATTCAGGAATATCTGTACATCAGGAAAGTAGCGAAATGCTTTATTTTCAGTAATTTTTACAAAGAACTAGTGCCTAATGACTTAAAAGGAATTTGGAAATGGGAGAAAATCCAGGCCAGCCCCACCACTAGGTAAGGTGAAAACAGATTATGGGAAAGAGACGAAAACCACACAGTCTCTTTTGTACCTATTGAAGTAGCCCACAGTTCGCAAGTGATTGTAATCAGTGTTTAAGAAAGTTTAAGAAAGTTTGAGCTATTAGTCCAGCTAGTTTTATAGAATGGGCAGGGCACCAAAAAGGTTTATTTATTGCTGTTCAGATGCAGATGCAGAAGCAGAAAGAGAATAACAGAGTTGGAAGGGACCTTGTCCAACTCTAGTCCAATCCCATGCTTAGGCAGGAAACCCTGCACCACTTCAGGCAAATAGTTATCCAATATCTTCTTTAAAACTTCCAGTGTTGGAGCACTCACCACTTCTGGAGGCAAGTAGCATTTGACCAGTCAAGTTATCATCATCTCCTTTTAGCAACCCCATAATCCCTTGCAGGGTGGAATCTGAGCAACTGAACAGAGCTGAGTGTTTACTGGTCGGATGGCCTTCCTGTCACCTAATGCGGAGATATGTTCAGCAGATATATTCTCAACGTGCCCAGAGAGAGAAATATCTGCCTCTACCTATGATGCGACAGCTCCATCTCTAGGTCATATATACAATGAGTGGTGCGATCTGTATATACATGCGGATGAAGATGAAAATGTATAAATCTTGCCACAGCTCTAACTACTATACGCCCTTCGCACAGTCACTCATGCGCCTGTGATGTCCCGTCTAGACTAGTGTAATCCTCTCTACATGGGGCTCCCCTTGAGATGCACTCGAAGGCTGCAGCTGGTCCAAAACGCGGCAGCGCGGGCAGTCTTGGGAGGTACTAGATACTCCCATGTAACACCACTCCTATGCTATCTATCTATCTATCTATCTATCTATCTATCTATCTATC
>JAPKID020005134.1:0-11289 GCA_026931265.2 Tropidonophis doriae | reverse complement strand
CTGGGAGGTCACCAGCGCCTGAGTGACTGTGCGGAGGTCATCCCGGCTCAATAAGGGACGCAATTGGCGGACCAAGCGTACCTGGTAAAAAGCCTTCCTGAATTTGGTGTTCTCTTGAAATTTCAGTAATTCTTTTGGGGGAGAGAAGGTTCTCAACTTTGCTCAAAAACACAATGTGGTTCCCATGACATAGTTTTAAAAGCTGTGCAGACTTCAAGAGCTATGGGTAGTGATAAAGATAACATGAAGAACAGATTAAACAGAAGAATAATTCACTTTGTTACTCAACCAAAACTGAATTGAATTTAGAGCTCCTTCAGATACATCTAACTATTTCAGTACTCTAAGTTAATTAATTTTGCTGTTGATACAATACAGAATCGGAAATCTCCCATAAATATATTAGAAATTCTTAATTTAATTTACAACTGTTTCTGTGATTGAAGCAGCAATTGCGAGAAAACCTAAGATATAAACAGCCTTTTCCAAATAACAATAATAATAACCAAACAGCAGGTGTAAAAAGAATATTCTATGGAACTGAAAGAGTATTAGATGGTTTGATATCTATTTAAAGACATGTGATGTTCTGCTGTTGTTTTGTTTTGGTAAAGTGGGTATAGGCAGAGCTGCATTATGAAGCTAATATAATTTATAACTGGAATTATAATATTGTAATGTAATATTAGAATGTTTACATTGATTGCAGGATTATAAATATCCTAAACATTTCTGAAAACTGTTCAGGGAATTTGAAAAAAAAAAGATAAATATAAGTAGTTTTGTTGATTAGTCAAGTGTAATAAATTCAGTAAATAAAGATACCAAATATATTATATTTTTCAAGTGACTGTTCACTGAACCAAATAATAAAATTATAATTGAGGTTAAAAAGCTGAAATAAAGGAGCTAAAATCACATTGCTAGACCAAATTGAAAATGGGGAAAGATACAGTTTTATTGTGACCAAATATATTTGGTATATAATACCAAATAGCCTCTTCCCTTCCACATAAAATTGTAGAAAACATATTTCTAGCACTACTGCTCCCTTAAAAATAGAGACGTGGTATTTGTCCAGAAGTGTTTTATGTTTATTTAGCAGTTTGCAATATGCTACTCTGTGACTATTAGGATGATGAGATTGGATTATATGATACATATTATCTAAAACTCAGAGCTGTGGCATCATTTTAAGGTTTCTTCCTGGATCGAGATAGATGAGAGGTAAGCTGGGGTAACAGAGGCAGAGCAGTCACAAGGCAGGTGAAGGAATGGAACCAGGCCAGGAGTCTGCTCTGAGCTATGAATCCCATTGAATCCTGAAATGACACAGAAAATTAACCATGATTATAACTAATCAAATTAAATAGGCAGGTGGTATTAATACACAATTTGCTAGAGCAACTGTAACTCTAGCACTTATTTATATATTTTTGAGCAACAGTGCCAGTTTAAGGTACAAATAGTCCACTACTTAAAATACCGTATTTTTCAGTGTATAAGACACACCAAGATTTTGAAGAGGTAAATTTTTTAAAAAAGTTTTTGAACTCTGCAGGCCTCCCAAAACCTTTGCACACCTTGTTTTTTGTGAAAAACGAAGCATGCAGAGAGTTTCAGAGGTCTGCAAAGTGCTCTAGGGGGCTGCCCTCCCCATGAGCAAAAAACAGCCTATTTTTCAGGGAAATGGGCCCATTTTGGGCAAAAAACAGGGCATACATAGGCTTTGGGAGCTGGGGGGCAAAAACAAGCAAAAACTTGTCTGTTTTTTCTCTCATTTTTGCCCTTCCCAGCCCCCAGGAACACTTTGCAGGCCTCCCAATCCCTTTGCATGTCCATTTTTGCGAAGAGGGTGGGGTTTCGGGAGGCCAAAAATTCTGTATTCAGTGTATACTCCACTCTCTTTTGGGGGGAAAAAGGGGAATCTTATACTCCAAAAAATACAGTAGTTCATTTTGTGACCATTGGAAGTTACAACAGTACTGCAAAAAAGGGACATGACTATTTTTTCATGCTTATGACCATTGTAGCATCCCAATGTTGACACGTGATCAAAATTCGGCCGCTTGACAAGTGGGTTGTATTTATGACGGTTGCAGTGTCCCAGGGTCATTTTATCACCTTTTGAGACCTTCTGACAAGCAAAGTCACTGGGAAAGACAAATTTGTTAACAACCATGTTACTAACTTAACAATTGCAATGATTCACTTAACAATTGTGGCAAGAAGGTCATAAAATGGGGCAAAATCTACTTAACAAACGTTTTGCTTGGCAACATACACTTTAGGCTCCATTGTGGTTGCAAAGCAAGAACTATCTGTATAGTCACTCCCTAAGTCACATTGACTGATGGCACCACTGCCGCTGATGCAAAGAGTTACATATTTAGAATAATTCAGAAGGAGAGCAGTATTGGCATCATCTGAGCATTCCCCCCCCCCCCGCTTAAAGGCAGCTATAAATAGGTTTGTATTTGGGGGGTGCAAGATAGGGTTTTCTCCTGCATTGTTCCCTAACAAATGGACTTCCTGAAAAGCTGAACTGACTCCATTTCTCAGTGTTCAGAAAATATATAAAGATACATCTCTTTGCCAAGCTTTTAAGTTAGAGGATTTTAGTATTTTCTCTTGTTAGTATTTTCATTGTTATTTTGAACTTGTTTTACTCTGCTTTAAAACACACATACTACACACACACACACACACACATACACACACCCTTTGTAAACCACTTGATTGTTCACAAGACAGAATGGTGCATAAATAAAAAGAGTAATAAAAATTTGCACACATATTAGAAAACCAATAGGACATATAGATTAGTATTGTACAGGTATTGCTCTTTTCTTGTAATAACTATAGGCATCTTGCTGTAGACAGTTCTTAATTTGAACCCTGTCATGCATTGTGCTTTGAGGAATCTAACATCTTGGAATTTAGGGAAGAGATCATGGGAAAATATAACGAAGAGCAGCCCTATTGTTGTCTGTTAGTGTTTGGGTTGGTATGATGTCTTTTAAATGCAGTAGTGGAGGGAAGAACCTTCATATTGCTAGTCTGATTCTTGATAAATGCATGCTTTATTTAAATATCAGCATAAGAATCTGGGTTTTTAAGCAAATAGCTTGCACACATAGTAATAGTTTAACTGGTATCTCTGTTATAAAGTTTATTATGAATTTATATAATTTCAAACCTGAGTGGAAATCTTTATAGAATTTTTTTTTTATCTGCATAGTCAATTACTATGGATTAAATTATTAATATAGATTGTCCAGTAAGATCTGTTATATATAATAATGA
Organism: Tropidonophis doriae; assembly: GCA_026931265.2. Lineage (NCBI taxonomy): Eukaryota > Metazoa > Chordata > Lepidosauria > Squamata > Natricidae > Tropidonophis > Tropidonophis doriae. Next base: position 7,983 of record JAPKID020005134.1, on the reverse strand, counting down.
AATTGAGACCATTCCTTTGTAAAAATGCTCAAAATAACAAAGGGAAACTAAAGCCTATAAAGCTACAACTATGAGTCTCACAACATAATTTCTCCTCTCTTAATCCCAGTAGCATTGCTGGATTTGAGAAAAGCTTCTTGTTAATAATTTCCATTGCAAGAGAAAGAGCCCTAAAGCTAGGAGTGCTGATGGAGCTAGAACTTAAACCTTAGGGTAATTTAAAGTAATCTAGGGCAGGCTCTGATAGATGACACTTTGATTGAGAAATCATACAAAATAATTTAAACAGAGGAACAAGGCAGCAAGATTTTTATTGTCTTCAATTTGTAGTATTCTTACTCCAGTTGATGGTTTTCCTTCCAGAAAATAAATCACTGAAGGAAGAAAAGAGAAAATTTGTGCAATACATTTAGAATTGTAGTAGTAAAACTCTACCCAAAGAGTTTATATTGTTCAAGGACTGGCAGATTCTGCACCTCCATATTTCTAGATTATATTCTACGCTTCCAGCAGTTGTACAAACTTGTCATGAAATTGGTACACAGTATTCAGAATATTGGGCATCATGGCTGAATTTTACACATATTTTAGTTTGTGACGTATATTTTGCACACTGTAATTGAATAAACTAAAGTTTATCTAGAGTAGTAATCCACAATTTTAGATTTATTGCATGCTGCAGCACGTGATCAATTTTTGGTTCCCTGCATTATTCCACAATTGTGTTTCCTATCTCTAATCAGATCACGCTAGTGCAGTAGGAGTTACCCTTTCTTTGAACAGGTAAAGTAAATAAATTGCCCAATAAACCACAGAAACATGTTTGCATGATGACTTGAATGCAATCTGTTTCAGAAGGTTAATCGTTTGAAAATAATTCTGGCCTTGCAATAGTTTCACATTTGAGAGTTTTGCTCAAGAGAATAACACTTCTTTGTTTATGATATTTTAAAGATAGCAATCCTTATATAATGAAAGCTGATAGGCAGTCCAGCTTTCTGCAGTTGTATTTATCCAAATGCATAAATTGTTTTAGCAAGCTGTTCATTACTTGGGCAACCAGTAATTATTGATCAGCAAGAAAAATATCAATTGAACTTAATGTAATTTGTTATTAAGGGTTTCTGTGAATCTTCATTTTCCCCTGAATATCTGTTTAACAATGAAGTAGAGGAAACATAGCAAACGTGGCTTCTAGAATTCTTTCCAGACTCTGAACCAGGAGTGGCCATAAGTAGCATCTGCATTTTTTTCCGTGTACAAAATACAATTGCTTCTGCTTTCCCTTTGTGTAACATCTCTGTGAATTTGTGTATGCATGTGCACTGGAAAGCATGGGGCAGGTTTCAAAAGCCCCTTCCCTTTCAGGAGAGAGAGAGGAGGGGGCTGCCTCTCAACTTTCGCTCTTAAGGGGCTTCATCTGAGAAATTTATTGTCGATTTTTTTTCTTGACTACTGCCAATTGGATCCGGCCCATTTTCACATTTAGTATTTTTTTTTCTTGACTTCCCCCATTATATCAAATTGAGCCTCATTCTATTCAGGTGTCAGTGAAATATCTTTCTTTTGGGTAGGCAGTTTGGGCAAAGTCCTGAGCTCTTTACATCATTTCTTTCTAACATTCTGTTGGATTGGACAAAATAAAAAACTATATAACACAGAAGACTAATTTTGTAGAGTACTTGCATTAGAGCAATTCTGAAGGAACCATTCAACAAAATCATCAAGACCTACTTTCCAGTTCCTCACCTTTTTAGCCAAATCGTGTCTGTCACAATCCTTATTAAGGGAACCAACTTGAAAAATAAACTTCTTTGTCCCATCCAAATAGAACAGATCTGGCAGCACATCCTTAAGTGAATATTTAGAATTTGTTTGTAAAACTGATTATATCATAGTAGGAGGGTAATGAGATAAAATTGTGAGATTTATATGTCATGCCCAAGATATATTTTTGCAATCATTTTAAAATTATTTGCATTCTTATATTTTCCTCTTTTTATTTGCCATGGTAAAATGGATTCTTCAAGGTCAGCACTCAAATTAGCTATGAAAATGGAGTAAATCACCTTCATCTGCCAAGAGATTTAGGCATGAGTCAGGCAAGTTTACTGATTATTTGTATTCAACTTTCCTACTGTGGTTAAATGAACTGCAAGGACGCAACGGATTTGAAAGCCAAGCGTTTCTAAATACTTTTTCCTTTTATGGAATAGAACTCCTAGAACATCACTTCCTGCATGTTATATTCTCTGAACTGTTCATCAATTCAAGAAACTTATTTGCATCCAATTCTGAGATCTGAGCTTTAGGGTAAAGATTAATATTCTGCCTCTCTATTTTAAGCAGTGAAATTCCAAAACATGAATCATCTAAACAAAACCTATTTATATTATATTGGATACGATTGGAACATCAGACTGTAGTGAGCTGTGGGTTTTGGGATTTGAAGTAATGTACAATATTCATGGTTCAGCACCAGTTTTATATATTTTATAAAATTCTTAATTATACAACTATTCTGCTCTGGAGGCTGAATGTTTTATTCCCTTGATTTTATGAGCTAATAGCAGGGGCTTCTTCCTTAGTGAAATGTGAGCTCATTACAGCCACGTACATTTGCATGTTCTACCTCTGTGTCGACTTCTGAAGTTTATTTTAAATCTATGTACTTTTTTCTTAAAATTCTTGATGAGTAATCTTCAGTAAATTGCATTTTCCTTCTCCAGCTTTATTTTTTTCTCATATTTTTGAATAGCAATGTTGGAATTTACAAACAGTTATTATCTAACATTTAATATGATTTCATGTTTAGTTAGTGGAGAAGTCCTTTAGATGTCATCCAACACTATCCTAAAGTTTAAAAGATGAAAGCAGCCATAGAAAGCTGTTTATTTTCAAAAGAGATCTCATTTTTGGCTGTATTTCCATTAGGGATTAAGTCTAGTTTTCTACTGAAATGGTCTTAATTATCTTGTAGAATAATATTTGCATTGTGCTGCCTCATCTATTTTTGAGCAGTTTACAACATCATCAGTCATTTATATTTTAAGTATTTCCTGAGTTATATTTCTTTGATTTATATCCATCATGAATATCTTCCATCTTCTTTTTCATTTATAATTACAAACGTTATGTAACAAAGATAATTTGAGGAGAGAGGGAATGGAGAGGGGTATATTTTAGCACAGGGTGTTAGTGTTTAATATAGTTTTAATTATTTATTATTGTTATATGTATACGTTTTTAAATTTCCTGTGCACCGCCTTGAGTCCCTTCGAGGAGACGGGGCGGTTAACAAGTCTAATAAATGAATGAAATGAAATGAATGAATGGGAAGGAGAGAGAGAGAGAGAGGGAGGGAGGGAGAACCTGTGACTTCTCAGTACACACCCAACATCTTAAACATCATAACACATTGACTCTAAACTGGGGTTGGATGGATCTACCTGACGTACGGATAACCTGGCTTCATAACCTACATTAGGACTCCATATAGAATGCTAGAGTTTTTACATCAGCTATTGCAGAACATAGCAGCAAGAATTCTACCTGAACAAGACAGGAGCTCATCATTCCTTCTTTTTGCTTCTCATTGATTTTTCATTACATTTTGAGCTCCGTGTAAAATGTGCCTTTTGTTCTATAAAGTGTAAGTGAAACTCAGTTCAGTCGGTGTTTTTAACTGGGTCTTAAGCCTATCCCTCTGAGGAAGATATTGTTCTTGTTGGCTGCCCTTTTGCCCAATAACAGCATGTTCTTCCTAAATGAGTTCAGCAACCTCCATGCTTTTGTCCATTTGGCACAAGTTTAAAGAGTTAGTTAAAATTATTCTGCCAAGCTTTTAAGGCCTTCTTTTCTTATTCCAAGTTCGGTATTTTGCTATCCAACATGCTGTAGTATTTTCTTGGTACAAGCTATTGTGAAGGTTATGAATTTATTTTATTTTCAAATTTATACCCCGCCCTTCTCCTAAAAAAGGACCCAGGGCGGCACACAGGCATTATTAAAAACCATACAAAAATATAAAAGTACATTAATTAAAAACTATTAAACTTTTCCCTGTGCTAAAACTAATAAAACCTTAAAATTTAAAATTATCCCTTTAAAAGTCAGAAACGGGGGTTATGCTAGGCCGGCTTGTTGGAATAAATGAGTTTTAAGACGTTGGCGGAAGAGGCGGAGGTCCTCGATGGTGCGTAGATCGGGGGGCAGGTTGTTCCAGATGGCTGAGCCCGCCACAGAGAAGGCTCTTCCCCTGGGCGTCGCCAGCTGGCATTGCCCGGCCGACGGTATCCAGAGAAGGCCCTCTCCGTGGGAGTGGATCGGGCGAAGGGATGTATGGGGCAGGAGGTGGTCGCGTATATAGCTAGGCCCCAAGCAATGGAGCGCTTTGAAGATGGTCGTCAGCACCTTGAAGCGCACCCGAAAGGCCACAGGCAACCAGTGCAGCTTGCGCAGGAGAGGTGTTATGTGGCACCCGCGAGGCCACATTCTGGACTAACTGTAACCTTCGGGTGCACCTCAAGGGAAGCCCCATGTAGACAGCGTTGCAGTAGTACACACACAAAATATTGATTTCAGTTGAAAGAAATAAATGAAGTTAATACAGTGTTATTGCTGTATCTAATCATGCCCCAAGAGCATCATCAATTAATACAAGAGCTCATATTTCTAAATGGTATTTAAATATATTGTTAAAGGATTCATTTCGTATACAATAGTGTTTTTCTTTTCTTTTTATAGATACTCTGCATATTTACTGGCTGATTGGTATATTGTTAAGTCATGCTTACATACCCGCAATGGTGAACCTATGGCACGCATGTCACTTTGGGCATATGGAGCCAAGTTATTTGACACGCGTGGCATTATCCGTTTCCATTCTGAGTTTCTAATCTAATTAATTAAAAAAAATATTCTTTTTATAAAAGTGTATATTGTAAGCTTTTGGAATCTTCCCTATCTGGGATGAAGCGTCACTGAATTCAATAATACTTTTGAGTAGTAAGGATGCGTCAAAGTTTTGTTTTGTTTTTTGCCTTGAGGCAGAGATATGAATGGGGCAGATGAAATGCAAAGTGAATTTCAATAGTATCTCCAGAAATTAATCTCTCCTCAGGATTTTTATATTTTCTTTTATCTATCTGGCTGCATTTCTGCCTCTCTTGAAGATGCATGCAAATGTGTATAAACCTTGTGTATACAAGGAGCAGTTGGCGAGTTTCCATGGCAAGGAAGACTTAAAAAGAACTGGTTAAAAATAGTAATACAAATGTTTATGTTCTGTATTTATATTTGGCACTATCAGTTCATTTTCATCTTCACAACAACTGAAGCCTTCCAGTAAGCAAGTGGGCCAGAAGCAAGCAATAAAGATTTTACATGTTTCCCCCTTATGTCAATTGCCCTATACTTGATTGTAATTTTTGAGACAAGAAGTAAGCATGTTCCTTTTATTTTTCTTGTTTTATCTGGTGTTTTTTTTTCTTACTTAAACCTTTAGTGTTCAGACCAAATCTTTTCAGATTCAGTTTCATTATATTTATATACCGCTCTATCTCCCTGGGGGGACTCAGGGCGGTGCACAGGAAATAATAAAAACATAGCAATAAATACAATAAAATATTAGAAATTGGTTAAAAATAAATTAAATTTGGAGCACGTGCTAAAACAATTTCATTACAAACCCAATTTAAAATCACATTTAAAGTCCAGGCAACTGGACTTTTCTGGTTTTACTTTGAAGACATTTCCCTTCTCATCCAAGAACCTTCTTCAGCTCTGACTGGATGGTGAGGAATGGAAGGATTTATACTCCTTGCAGACAACTGGTCATTTATACTCTGCGAGGAGTATAAATCCTTCCATTCCTCACCACCCAGTCAGAGCTGAAGAAGTTTCTTGGATGAGAAGGGAAATGTCTTCCATGAAAAACCATAAAAGTCCAGATGCCTCTTGAAAAAAAGCACCTTTGGGACAACCATGGTTTGGATGATTGACAATCTCCATAGGTGTCTATCTTTGTCTCCATCTCTTTTACACCCTAAACTCCAGTTTGTGCAAGCTGAAAATTGGCTTGATATCGGCAAGCATTTAGTTGCCAGTGTCCAAATTACAACCCCAGGAATTCCTCCCAGACACACACACAACCTCCTCCTCCTCCTCTTCTTCCTCCATATCTGTCATTGGACATTGGCGATCATGTTGGCAATCCTATTTTTGTCAACAGCCGCATGAAAAAGTGCTGCTGAGTTTCCTCCAAAGCAGTTCCTTAGGTTTTGAACAGCATGATATTGTTCTTATTGTTTGCCTTAAATTTAACAGTCCCTTACAAGCCTGCATCTCCTACCCCATGAACATTTCTCTCTAACCCTGATGATGCTACCTAGTTGGGTAATGAAACGTCTGCAAAAAAAACCCCCAAAACCCAAGCTCAGAGAGCGCCAAGGATCCCTCATGTCAACCCTGAGCTACAAATATTATCCTTTAATTGGGTACATTTCACTTCGTTTCTTCCTCCATCCCGCGCCTGCTTTAACCCGGCCCCGCGGAAGGCGGGGCATCGAAGTGATGCGTCATTATGGAACACCCCCCCCAGCCCTCTCTGTCTCCATGGCTACCAGCCTCTCGCGGCCAGAGGCAGCTACCGCCAAGCACCGCTCCGGGGTCTTTGCGACACTTGCGGCAGCCGTCGGGGCCGCTGCCAGTCCGTCAGCTGATTTCCAGCGGCTGCGTTTGAGCCCCGGCTGAGAGCAGGAAGCGGAGCCGGCGAGGGCGGTCGCGGGGGCTGAAGGCGCCCTTCTTCCAGCGGGAGGAGACCACGGGAGGCTGCTCCCCGCGGCCGAAGCAGGTAGTTAGTCCGTCGGGGGGGCGGCGGCGGCGGCGGCAGCGCGACGCCCGTTTAAAGCTGCGCTAAGGTTGCCATTTGGATTGGAGATGACCGTCTGCTGCAGCCTTCGGGCTCCCGCTGTGGCTTATGGGTTTCTTCACCCGCCCCCGTCCCCTCTTTCCATCATTTCCTTTCCGGGGCTGACAGCAGGATCCCCTGGCTTCCTCCGCCGCCCTCTTCTCCTTCACCCGCTCCCTTGACCCCCCACCCCCATTTCCGAAGCTGGAATGTACGTGTGCTTGTGGGTCTCTGTGGGTCTGTGTGTTTGCATATGTTTCTGTATCTGTGTGTCTGCATGTGTGTGTGTGTGTGTGTGCTTGTGTCTCTATGTGAATGTGTAGCTGTGTGTCTGTATGTGTTTGTGTGTTTCTGTATCTGTATGTCTCTGTGTGTTTGTCTGCATGTGTGTGTGTACATGTATTTGTGTGTGTGTGTGTGTCTGTATGTTTGTGTGTTTATATATGTTTATGTGTCTGCATGTGTGTGTGTCTGCATGCGTTTGTATGTATGTGTGTGTATTTTTGTGTCTCTATGTGGCTGTGTAGCTGTGTGTCTGTATGTGTTTGTGTGTCTGTGTGTATGTGCCTTTACAACCTGGAGGGATGTATAAGCACCCACTCAACCCCCTCCCTCTTCTCCCCTTCTATCTCTTCTCTCAAGTGTCCTTTTGTGCTTGATGCCTTTTTAAAAAATACTGTTATTTCCAGGGTGAGTTGATGCGATTTGCCTTATCTGGAAAGCAAGATGACATTTTTTAGAGAAATTCACTATGTTGGCCTCCCCTGGGTGCTACAAGACAGCCTTTTCCTTTCTCTCTCTCTGTGGATCTCTTCAAGGAGGTTTCCTACTGCTCCCTTGGATCGATCGATCAATCGATTGATTATGTGCCATCAAGTCCCTTTCACTGACCACAAAGAAACATTTTCTCCATAAGGATTTGTCCCCTAAGCTTTGCACCCATTAACTTCCGAAACGCGATTCATTCACTGTGCTTCTTCTCTTTCTTTTCACCTTTTCCCAGCATAAGATGGGGCGACCTTGGAAATAAAAAGAACTTCCAAACATAACACATTAACACAGGCCAACACGCC
>JAPKID020005133.1:0-11289 GCA_026931265.2 Tropidonophis doriae | reverse complement strand
GATTTAGGTTGCAACTGAAATACATCAAAAGGGCGTCAAAGTCATTTTCAGCTAACTTTTCTGTCTTAAATGTTGAAGTTTGAATCATATAATGTATAGCTTTTAAGATGCTTGAGGGGTTATCTATATTTGCTGTATGTCCTGACAGCAGGGGAACTAGAGGATTGTCTTTGGAGCAAATTTTGTTCAATGCAAGTTGAATGCAACCAGTTTTCATCAAAGCATGGAAAACTTTATCAGTTTGGGAATTTGGGAAGAGAGCTATGTGCATAAGACTGAGAGGAAGCAACACGTCGCAATCTGGTACGACAAGCTGATTAGAGGAGACAGTAAATTTTGTGCCTGGAAGCAATGTCCAATCCTTCAGGATCTCAATCACATTTTCAAATGTTGTTTTTGCTTCTTCTTGGTCATCTTTGTCATTTACAGATTCACCAATAAAATGCCACGAATTCTTAAGCCAGGATTCAGTTGCAAAGTTCTCTTTCCATCTCATGCACCCTCTTGCTTTATATTCTCTTGGCAACACAGAGGACAGTAAATCAGCAAAACTAGAGATATCAAATATTTTTGCTACATTGCAATTGAGTAAGATATTGCTGTACCGCAAGTAAAGGGTGTTCATAAACAAATCTTTACGAGATGGAATTAATTCATGGTAAGTTGTTAAGAACTTTGGGCGTTTTGAATCAAATACTTGCAACACGCTATCAAGCGTAATGAGCAGCGGCAATCCTTCAATCTGGATCTCATTTTCTTCTGTGTCTTTAAAACAGTAATCAACAAGAAGCTTTAGACTGTGGAAAAGTTTTAAATTTGTCTGTTGAAGGCGACAGGGCAACTTTCCAATGTGGCAATTCGAATCTGGAGAGGAAAACGTCATCAAAAAGGATCGAACATCAGCAGGAGTTACGTAGCTCACAGGAATGTCAGCGTCCACAAGACAGTGGTAAAGATTTGCAGTTTCATCACAGCTATAAATCAAGTTAAAGCCAATTTCTAAGAGAAGATGTTTGAGCCTGTACACATTTTCTGCTACAGTCTTGCGCGTCGTGATGTTGTACTCAACATTTTTGAGGTGCTGCAGCTCGTCTTGTAACAAATTGTCAAAGAATGGCTTGGCTTTATTTGAGGTAGACATAGTAACCCAAGTGATGATAATTGCAGAATGCAAATCAGAACCATCGACATTTGGAGTTCGCACAACAGGAAGGAGACGCTTGGCTTCCTCGTGAATACAGATATATACGGCTTTCACTAAGCAATACCAATCCGGTTGCAAGTCGAGTCTATTCACTGGGAAGAATGATAGAAATTTTTTCAAAGTGTCTTTCATAGTGTGCACAGACGCGTTTTGTAAAACTGACATGGTTGGATCAGTTCCCTGAAAGTAACGCTTTTTCAGCTGGATTAGAAGTTCAACATAGGCCGGTGCTATCAGTGCTGTCATTAAACTATTATTCCAGTCACTTCGGACACCAACTCCGTTGTCATCACGCCATAGGTTTCGCCGGGCAGAATCCAGAGCAAAGTGTCCATTCACGTGAAAAGGAAGCCCAGTTTCTAAAGACAAAGGTAAGAAACAAAATGCCCGATGCGGTTTTTTGTAGTTGTGAGTAATACATGCTGCAACTCCCCCTCGAGGGAAAAGCGTAATATCCTCGTTCTTATGTGCTGATACCACGCTCTTTGAAACTTTGTCAATGGCTGAGAAACCTGACCTATTGCAGATCAACCAAGTTGTAAGGTTGCCTTCGGAGTCTTCCGTAACCATAGTGTACGTGATCTGCTGCACAGATATCTCACCCAGCTGTTTCTTCTTTGTTACACTGTCAATTACAGAAGCATGGAACTGTTTTCGTTTCAGTCTGTCCCCATCGGTTACTTTGCCAGTGACAGAATATAACACATTAAGGGCGCCTGTTGTTTTCTCTATTTCACAGATAGAAATTTTCTCCATGTGATTCAAAAACATCAGAAGTTCTGCACCATCTGTACGCAACTTGTCTAGAAGATTCTGTACCATCCTGTCAGAGCACGGCACAGAAGAAATTTCAGAAACTTTTGCCATGTCTCCATTTCTAAGTGGAAATCTAAACATTGTGCAGTTGTCTAGTTTAAAGTGGCCTCCTAAATAAAGATCCAACACATCAGAGAACTGGGTCCTGAAATCCGCATCCAAGTCCCGAAACATGCGTCCGGGACTAATGGATGTTGCCCCTGGAGCATATCTTGCATGAGGGTCAAAGATACAAAGAATATCGTTTCCAGAAATGAAAGAAGGACAATCAGTTATATGATACACAGAATTGAACCCTATTCCATATTGACCGGTTTTACATGGATTGCCTTCTTTAGTGCCTTTACCAAGATTTTGAATCCCTCTAACGTCATCTTCAGTAAATGGTTGATTGTTGAAGACACACAATGCCGGGCCTTGAAGAGGGGACCATTTTTCATCAAATATTCTATCGACTGGGTGCTGCCGAGGATCAAACACAAAGCAGACTTCCGTAGCTTTTGCATCATCGGCGTTCTGAAGGAGTTCTTTCAGCATTTCTTTCTCAGATGGATATGCATTAAGAATACTTTTAATTCTGCTGGTCAATTTTTCTTTCTGTCCAAACTCAGTTCCAGGAGCAGTGAAGCAGATATTTGATGCGTAGCGTTCTAAGGCTTTGTGTCGTTTAGGAATTGTCCCAAGCTTTACTGCTACTTCTCTAGGAATGTCCGCATGGCAATATTTTACTGTTGTATCTTTCACTTTTATCCAAGGACAGTCATTGTAGCACAAAGAATTAGCTGGTAGAAGGGCAAGGCGAGTATCTGGTAACAAAATTTCTCCATACTTTTTTTCACAGAATTCCTGCTTCTTCTCTCTAATAAGACTCCATATTCCTTCACTGATGATTCTCCTACAAAGTTGAAAATTTGCTTCTGTGAGTGGATTCCCTCCTCTTTCCTCATCGATCGCTTCAAGAACTAGAGCAAAATCTTCCACCATAAAAGCATGACGTACTCCTACACTTTCAAAGAGCTCACGGAAATTATTTCTGTATTTATTAGGCAGCTGGTGAAGATGTGGTGCTGCCTCAAAATTAAGGTGAAAAGCCACCTTTGTGGAGTCAACATAACCATTCTCAACTAGAATGAAACTGTAATTTTTCAATTCCTCAACAATGGTTGCTTTTGTGGTTCCATTCTGTAGTAGTGCCTCATGGAGATATTTATAGCAAGCATTGGTGATGTTTTCCTGATACAAAGTAATTCCATCGAAGCATTTTGCAACTTCTTTTAATTGCTTTATAACCATAGACACGGTTGGTTTCTTAAGCAATCCTAAAAACTCTTTGACAGGCAAGGGAATAGTCCCACATCCTTTAAAGGAATGAGAATTTTCATTAAGTATGGGTTTCAGTAGACAAAGTATATCTTGGTAATCAACTGTGTAAAGGTCCACTGCAGAAAACATAGTTTCAGGTTCAAACTCAGAGCCCTTCCATTGTAAGGAGAAGCCTACAGGTTTTGTGAGAAACGGGAGAAATGGTATCGTTTGAAATTTTTCAGCAAAATCTTTAGCTCTTCGATCTTTGTTTTTAAGTTTTTCATCTATGAGATTTAATAGTATACTGCTTCTCAGGCAGGCTCCCGCGTGATCAGTCCTGTTGATTTCTGCCACAGAATTTGCACGTTCTAACAAGTCTTCCCACAAAATATCATCTTTTGCCATGCCTAACTGAACTAATTTGACCAGAATTATTGGATTAAGATAATCTTGGCTAGTTCCGTGAGGAAACCTTCCATCTTTTTTAACATAAAGCTTTGCGACTCGACCTTCAGGATGGATCAGTCTGGAAGGTACCACCAGAGGATGTTCAGTCAGAGAACACGGAATGCATGTTGTAACGCAAAGTATTTCTGAAAACTCTCTAATTTTCTCATTCAGTACATAGTGCATTAAAGGATCACGAAGTTCTGCCTCAATTTCTTGAATATTGGGAAAAAATACCTCAGAAAAAAATTGTTTCTCTGAAAAAGTATTCTCTAGTAACACTTGCTTACACCCTGCTTCTTCAAAGCCTGTATTGACCCAAGAAGGAAGATCCACAGCACAAAGATTCTTTGAGCCTGTTTTTTTAAGGTATTTAAGAAAAATCTTGAAAGCTGCAGTTCCTATGTCAGGTCGTTTCAACAATGAATCATCCAAGAACCTGACATTCTTCACTGACACCCAAGATGAGCCATCAGAGAACACTCTGATTCCTTCTTTGCCTTTTGGGTGGGCTATTTCTTCATAAAATCCCTGACATATAACTGAAAAATCATCGTGCACTGAATCCGGATCAGGCCACACTGCAAAGCAATTGTAATCTTCTAGCTCACCAGACATAGCCATGTTGCGTAAAACTACCACCGCTTCCAAATAGGCCTTTACTATAACGTGTCGCATAAATACAGTGTTCCACCTTCCTTTTGTGTCAGTTTTCCAGATTTCTTTTCGATTTGACGTAATGGCAAAGGAGCCGTTGATGTGAACAGGTAGACCTGTTTTAATTCGAAGAGGTAAATAGCAAAATACTTCTCCCAAGTTGCAGAAATTGGATTTCACGGTCCATTTTTGATCCTGTCTTTCACACAACATAATTCCTACTGAGCCACAGGGGACAAGCCCTAGTCTTCGTCCACTTTCATGTAAAGAGAATTTTAAAGCTTCTCCGGTATCCATGCAAGCACACAGAAGCCATGTGGTAGAATCTACTGTTTTCTGAGGCAGTTCATCCGCGGGCCTTTTGGTTTGTCCCGTTTTAGCCATTTCAAATAATGCAACAGTGTCGTCTTCCGGCCCTCTAAAAACCGGGGAGTGCAAATCAGCAATACGTCTAAAGATATGGTGAAACTCTTCTACAGTTATTTGTAATATACATGAAGACTTTGGAGATTCAGCGGGAAGCTTTTTTGTGCTGATACTGTAAGTTTTCATGAGTTTAGCAGCTTCCTTTAAAACACTTGTAAAGGGGGTAGTAATTGCTTTGGATGGACATAGGGTTTTTTTAATAGTCACGGTGTCTTGAGCCACCTCAGGATTGGCTTCTTCAGCTTTCAAATACTTCAAGACCATTGAGTTTACACACTGAGTGAAGATGATCAGCCTATGCCCACAAATGCTAAACTCGTCCACAAGAGAATAAATATCTGCAGTGTTGTAACAGGTAGTGCTGACTTCACTTACTTTAGCTTCCTGCTGAGTTCTAAAGGAGAGTCTGAAAAGGGTTCCTTTATAACTGTAAGGTGCCTCCACAGTCAAAGGTAGCTGGCAATCAAATACACCAATGAATGGTTTAAACTGATTAGGAAACTTTCGAAGTCTCTTCTGCTGCTTTTTCCAATTTATCTTGATCCCAGGATTAGATTTATCGCGTATATGTTTGCTGAGATGGTTTATGTTTGGATCAAACATGATCATAAATTCTCTGCTCATAATGATGGGAATGTCAGTGATATGGTAAACGGAATTAAAACCCAAACCAAACTTTCCAACTTTGTCAATCTCTGCTCTTTTTAGGGACTCACCTAACCGTGTTATATTTAGAAAGTCTGAGTCAGAAAATTCAGAATTGTTGAAAGACCACAAGGCTGGTCCATGACAAGCTGCCATTCCTGGGTCCAACAGATTTTCTCTTATGTCATTATTTCTTCTCATGTCAATCAAAAAATTGCACTGTGTTGCATCGGCATCATCAGCGTTTTGAAGCAGCTCTTTGAAGATATCAGACACAGACGGGTATTCCTCCAAAATGTTTTTAATTCTTACTGTGAGGGGTTCTCGTTGGCCTGATTGTTCAAACCCCATATTTTCTGGATTAATCAACCTAGTACTGAGACATGGCACATTTAACCATTCTGCAGTTTTCATGGGAATATCTTCATGAACTAAAATTATTGGCTCCATAGCATCGTCGAGCAAATCGTTTAAGTCATCCACTTTGATATCACAGTAGCAGCATTCGTGGATTGGCTTCATCGTAAGCTTAAAAGGCTTTTTGCTACAATATAGTGGAACCGGCGTATTTAAACTGGCTGGAATCTGGCTACTGTACAGCCATCTTATAATATTCAACATAATATGAAGATTTTGCTTACTCTTTTCTTCAGTAAGAGACTGTTCGCTTTTGAGATATATTTTTTGAATTACCATGGATACATGATCTGGGGTCAGTTCTTCAATTGACCCACAACTGATGAACAACTGATGGAACTTAGCCATAGTTTTTGGCACGCTATGAAGATATGGTTGGAGTTCAAGATCAGGTGGGGATTTTATTACAGCCTGAGATAGTGAGCAAAACGTTTTACCAGTCCAGACCCAGGGAAATTTCAAGGCCTTAAAAGCTTCTTTTCCCTCACTTAAATGATCATGCATAAAACCATAAATCTCAAGTAAGATTTGCTGAAACTGATAGTAATCTTCGTCACTAAACTTCTTGGAACTGTGCCAGTCCACTACTACTTTAAAGTGTTTTAACACTGACTTGATATTAGGTTTGATGGTGATCCCTAGTGCTTTTTCAATACTTGGCTGGACACTTTCTACAAGGGGAACAGAAGAACCTATTAAAGTGGCTTGGGATATATCACACATTTCTGGTGGTGAACACAAATAACAATGGTCACCTTTCCAAGTTAATGAACTTGGGTAATTTGGAGGCCTTTGTTTGCAAGCAGGAACCCATTTGATTTTTTTCAATGTGGCTTTTGTTTCAAGTGAATGCAGTAGTGAACGTCTGTTCAAAACCATTAACAAAGTTCTAGCTTTTTGTGTCAGTGAATCCTGACTTGTACTAGCAGAGTCCTTCAACTTCTCAATTTTCTGGGCTACACATAAAATATCTTTCTCTTCTAAACTATTCTCAGATTTTAGGCCTATTAATCTCAGAGCATGCAGAATATCTGGAGAAGTTTTAAAAACCGTGGGGGGAAAACAGAGCTCTTCATCCCCATAAAACAGGTCTTGTAATACTTCCACCTCAGGATCAAAAAGTTCACTGGCAGACACCATTTTTTCCTCTGTAATTCTAATGAATTTCAATGGTTTCAACCAATCCAGCACCTCTGCATTTTCATTTTTGAGGAAAGTCAAATTTTCTAGAATCCATAGCATAATTTTTATTGCTTCGTCGGTAGAATAAAAATCATTCTGTATATCTTTTAAAATAAATTTTATGCAGTCCGTGGTTCTCAACAGTTCTGCTTTCAGTATGTTTACCAAACGAATAGTGGCTTCATCACTGCTGTCAACCAGTGAAACAGAGAATTTTACATCTGGTGGAAGTTTGGCATTGTGATGCAGTACCTTACAAACTTTCAGAGCAGTGAAAGCGCTGCCTTCATCAAGTGGTTGCTCAATTTTCCTAAATATTATTAACTCATTAATGACTCTCTTCTCTTTTTCAGTAACATCAGTCAAACTAGCAAGGAAGCTTCTGAGTGCATTTTTGTGTGACGTCGGCAATGAGGTAACCTGATTTACTGATTTCTGTAAGGGAAGTTTTTCCGCTATCTGTAAAACTATATGTGGAGAAGGGGGATGTATATATTTCTTTAAAAGTGGATGTTGAATAGAGGGATCAAGTTTCTTAAGAACAATCCCACCAAGTTGCTCAATTATCTCAGGTAAAAATTCCGGAAGCTGCGTTTCACATCCATCATCTAGAATAATTGGCGATGGAGCCCTTAATCTTATAAGATCTACTGCTTCTTCTTCGTTTAGTAATGTCTTCGGAATAAGTGGTAGGTCATCAAATAGAGACAAGTCTTCAGAGAAATGTATATACAAATTCTTCCATACCATTTTGAGCCATGAAACAGGCGGGTGATTCTTATCCGAAGTAGGAAACCATTGCACTGTAATCTCTGAACTGGGCCATAAAGTATTCATAACCTCTTTGACGAGCCGGGCAAATCGTTCAGGATTTAGAAGTTGCAATTGAGTGCACTGTCTTCCTGAAATGAAACAAACCAACAAAAGCTAGTAGTACTGAAAAGTAGTTTGGAAATCTTTTAGAAAAATAAATCAAAACAAAAGCAAAGAACGTTCTTTCTTTGTGGTGTTTCCCCCGCCTCACAAAAAAAGCAATGACAAAAACAGCACCCAGGTAGCTTTCTAATTCTATACTAGGCAGAAGTACACTATCTGATTATATCTTGCATGCTAGAAACCCAAGAGAGATCAGTAGTTATTGTAACCCACAAAATGGCAGGTAATGATGTGCTTGGCTCTAACAAAATATTCATGCTCCTTTTTCATCAAATAGATCACTCGCTCTTCAGTCATGTATCTTTTCATAACATGTAAAATGGCAACAGCTGGATGCCATCATAATTCATTGTTAACAGATAACAGAGTGTGTATGGTACTACTTTCCAAGTTTTTATTGTTCTTCCTTGAAAATTTAAGTAATGGAATTCTATCAATGTTTACTTAGATATGCATCTCAACAACATATCCTAATTAGGTTTCATGTCTTGGGGGACAACTTCTATTCACAGCAGAACTAATTAAGCCTCTCTTCTAAGCAATTCTCAAATGTCTGTGATAGTGATTATTTAGATATACCAGTACAACTATAAAATCCAAGCAAGCAAATGAATATATCGGCACAACTCTATCATGATTTTCAATGTAAAGCTTAAAAATCTGATTAATGCTATAAAACAATGATTCATACTAGTGTAAACTATTAATTTTCATTATTACCATAACTAAAAAAACCTGCAGGTATATTTTTAGTGCAAATCTAACTTTAAAAATGAAAGAATTGTAAACAGCAAAATCAAATCTATTTAAAACTAATTTTAAGTGCCATATTTAAATCACTAATAATAAGGGATGTCATGAATAAAATCATGTTACTTTTTATACTGCTGACCTCTGAATATCAAGATATCTTATATTTCCTACAGAACCTGAAATGTATATCACAAACACACTCATACATTCACATACACACATTTCACTTTTTATTTAGTTTCATCTGCATCTCTTCTAAAAAAATTAAGATGAAATCCTCAATTTTATTAGCTCAATTTCCACCCATCTATCTTATAAAGTCCAAGACTATTAGACCAATTTTTCTCATTATGAATGGACATAAAACATGAATCATATATTTAATATTGCAATTCTGAACACTATTATAAGCATGACAAGTTAATGGTATCAATTATTTTTCAAATATGCTTTAAGTAGAGTTAGTCAATTAAATTTGAAAAGCACAAGTCAAACAGCATAGAAACGAATATGAATCTGATATTCAATACGAGCAGAATATTCAGTAAACCAACACACACAAATGTTAGATTTCAATTCAGCAGTCAGCAATCCATTCAGACAACCATCCTACCTTTAACTCCCCAGAGAAGCTGTTGGGCTAAAATACAATAAAATGCATTTTCAGGAAAGAAAAAGTTTAATTTGCTATTTGGAGTTATAATAATGGCATATACTGACTGGGGGGGAATGTCCTAGCTAGATAGGGTTTTTAAGCTTATTTTATTATTTTAATTTAATTTAATTTAATGTATTTTAAACCAGGTACTGGATTAATTTAATAGTGTTTTAAGGTTTATGTATAGATGGGGTTTTAATTGTACCTGTTCACCGCCCCGAGTCCCCTGGGGAGAGGGAGCGGTATAAAAATGTTAATAAATAAATAAATAATAAATAAATAGTGGTCTGAAGTGCCAAACAAATCCAAGTGGAATTAATCCATATACTATTTTGGCATTATGGAAATATGATTTATTTGGGGATTGTTTGCTCCTGCAATATATGAATTTGTATGAACCAGAATGCACAGAAATGCTCCCCATGTGACTGTCCAAACAATGCTAATTATCAGAATCTTTCAATTTCTGTATCAAATAAAAAATAGCATTTTTATTAAGGAACCATTGAAACTAAATTTGAATTGCTAATTTAAATAGATTATGTAACCAGACTTTCTCTGGGTCAATTGCATTTTATACTGTTTTGCTTTTAATCATATTGTGGTTTCTGTCACTCTCTCACTAGTTGGCTTCATTTTTACAGACAGAACATGTTTTTCATTTCATTATAAACCAATTAGATTGCTATTGTAAATGAGAATAGTTGATAATCAATTGATATGGATAAAGTGATTTCCTTTGACTTACATTCCTTTTTGAGTTCTATGTTGTATGTAACATTCTTTGTAACCTAATCACTTGATACCACTTGTGCTTCAGTTTGTGGCATTTTTTTTAAAAATGACAAGATATACATATATTACCTCTACTTTTTGAAGCTTCTTTTAAAGCAGATAAAACTTGAGGCTTCAGGTTATCAGCAAGTAATCTTCCTTCAAGACCTGGGAAGAGGGACCTAGTAAGTCATTAAAAACAGAATGTTGATTAACTTGATAATTTATATTAGTCATATAATAATATAGGGATTCTTCATAGAATCTGAGTGTATAAAAAAGTTTGCTCCTTTTCACAAAATCTGGCAATTAATGAAACAGGCAATTTTTTTGAGCCTCCATAAACTACTTCCTCTAGTTAACTCCATTTCTAAGTTAGTTTTTACAGAAAATATGGAAATCATTTACCGCTATTTTCTTATTTTTTTATTTCCCAATATCACCTGCAGATTTGGGAACGGCCTAATGGACTCCCATAAAAATATGAACTAGCCCTTACCCTACATACCTTTTCCAGGATCAAGTAAAGACAGTTCTAAATGCACTAATATAACTCATAACCTTGCCTGTAGTTCACAAACAGGGTTACATTTCAGTCAATAGCTTCATACCTACAGTTCTAGCTTGTGATTTCTTGCTATAGAATATTTCAGGAGCTAGTTAAGATAATAGCTTGTGTGCAGTGTGACGGGACTTACTTCTTCCATCTAAGCCAGGGGTGTCAAACTCCATCAGGGTTGTTTGACCTCAGGGAGGCGGAGTGGAGGGGCTAGCGGGGGCATGGCCAGCTTGACGTCACTCCTGTTGGGGCCGCCTGTGGTGGACCAAGCGCTCTGCCAGCAAAAACGGGCTCCTGGGCTCAGTTTTTGGCTGCCACAACCTCCTGCAACCCTCTGCCAGTGAAAATGGATCTCGGCCATGGCCCTCCTCCATTTTCACTGGCAGAGTTGCAGGAGGCTGTGGCAGCTGAAAACAGAGCTCGAGAGCCCATTTTTGTATAAGCAATGCAGGCCAGTCCTTTGCTGTTTCCAGGGCGGCCCCATGGGCCAGATCTAAATACCCCATGGGC
>JAPKID020005132.1:0-11290 GCA_026931265.2 Tropidonophis doriae | reverse complement strand
TAATCCTTGATTTGATAAGAGTCTGTGGTGACAGATGTCCCAACTTTGAGTTTTCCTTTTGTGAATGTGAAGCTGCCACTCTCGACATGCATATAATGTAGATTTTTTTAAAAAATAATAATAATGGAAGCAATAGAGATGGAAACACTTTGATTTATTGGTACGTTATGCAATGTGCTTTGCTTTTTAGTTGTCTTTTGGAAAACTTCATTTTAGGCTGATTCAGCCTTTATTAAGGCACAAGTAAATTAAGTGGAATGCATTAAAAGTCTATCAAAAGGTTTTTGAAATGAAATTGCTTCCCCCTTATATACATTCGTTGCTAATGAATAGTAACAAACGTTTCTTAGCACATTGTTGTTGTTTTTTTGTATTCACAGTTTTAAAGTCATCAGTGTGTCTCTTGGGTCCCAAATGAATTTTTTTGTTCTTGTTAATGTGATACAATAAGTCTGAAATATACTGAGCCATTTTTATTTGCACTGGCTAGGGAAAATTGAAATTATGACTTTATTCATCCTACATCAAGCATTAATTATAAATTTGAACATAAGGAATAAAGTCTGTTCTGCATTACAATGAAATATATTCCTGGCCATATTTATTGACCTGTAATTCTAATTAACCTGTAATTCTAATTGGGTTCAATGGAATTTACTCCTAGGTAAATTCTGTAGGCATTGTAGCCTAAATATTACAAATAAAGATGTTTTATTTCCAGTCTTTACAATGTTGGGTGGAAGTTTTTAATTATAAACTGTTTTCCAACATGTATGTTTCCATCACCATATATAAAACAATTTGTACTTGCAATGCGTGTGGCATTGCTGCAGAAATGGATTGGGGAGGGAGTGCTGTACTATCTAAAAGTGATAATTGGAATCCCTGTTTCATTTATTGCTAACTGAAATTGACATTTTCTATTTTAAATTGTCCTCTTCAACTGAAGATCAAAAATTCTGTTTTTCAAAAACTGAATCACATATATGGTATTGTAAATACCATTTTTAAATGTATGCAGAAGGCCTTTGCATTTGTATCTAAGATTATATTAGCATACACTACACTTCCCAAGACCATCAAAAAAGATAATTATTTTGAATTAATGTTGTATTGATTCTGCTAACTTTATTGCTTTCATGATGTTGAGCAAATAAAAGTTCTTTACATAATGTATTCCAGATTGTTATATTGTAGGGAAATAAAAGTAAAAATAGAATGGTGTTCCTATTTCCCACCAGGCAGCAAACCTGAACAGAAATTGGAATACTTCCATTTCTTGTTACTTGTTAATGTCTTTTAATGTTTGGGCTTAACTGTACAGATGTATTGGTGAACACTGCTAAGGTGCCCTTTTACCCTCCTAGCACAGCGGTGTAGGTAACGCTCGGCAGCTCTGTACAGACTGACAGGTGTGATGGCGAGCTAAGATGATCTAATTGAAGGACTCCCTATACCGTTATATAGTGGGCAACATTCCCCTTGCAGCTCCCTGGCTCGTATAACGGTTGCAGTCTTCTATCCCTTCACCCAGGTGGGCAAGCGGAGAGGGGGCAGCAAGCTAGCCCTGAAGACAGGAGTGGTAGCCAAGAAACAAAAGACAGAGGAGGAGGTAAGCTGGTTCACATCAGGAATAATACATTGAGATAGAAGTTTAAAACCCTATTTTAAAATTGGCAGCTGGGTCTGTCCTTACATACTTGGGAAAATAGTGACTTGTTTTTGTGTTCATTTGTAATAAGAACATTTTTATTCATTTCTTAAATCTGTTTTAAGTGAGGTTTTGTGTCCATTTTTGGTGTATTAAATGAATTTAGCTCCAAAAGATCAGAGCAACAATGTATATATCCTGTTGCTCTAACTCCACCTTATGTAGCAGATTAAAATGAGACAGGATAATCAGAAGTCCATGCAGTAAATATCATGGCTGACTTCTCCAGTAAAATTACAATATCTGTGTTTCAATTGAATGGCTTACCTAGATTTATATGTAGGCTGATGTTCATGAGAACTGGTACTCTAAGAATTTTTTTAAGTTCAGTTGTTTAAATGTGTATTCTGTAACTGGCTCCCTTTTTTCTGTTTTAGGTTTTGACAAATAAAGGAGATGCATGGGCGAAATATATGGCTGAAGTGAAAAAGTACAAAGCCCACCAGTGCAGTGATGATGATAAAACCCGGCCTTTAGTTAAATAACTTTTCTCTCCAGCCTGGACTGTCTGTGATGTACATAATTATTTAAAATATCAAAGGATTAGTGCTGCCCCACAAGACTGAATGCTGCCATGGCAGCAGTAGACTTGCCATACTTTTATATTTGAAAATCTAGAGCCTTCTTCACTGATTCATTTATTGTTTTCCCGTTCTTCTGAGAGCTAAGAACTTTGACTTAGTTGCCAGAATTTTAATTTGTAACACCCTCTCTCCAAATAGTGGAATTGGTCTGACATTTCTTTCCCAAAATCATCAGGCAACATACCTTTGCTGATAAACCTTCAGCATTGAGCCTTTGCTTAACATTTTCTGTACCCCTGAACTTTCTACTATAGGACATGCTAAGAAGCTCCCTATCAAATTCAGTACCTCTTAATGCTGAAGATAAATTTTAAGATATGGTTGCAAATAGTCAGTCAGTACTGCAGACTGTAGTAACTCCAGAGTTTGAAATAATCTCTCTTTGCTATGAAAGACAAATGAATCTGGATCTCTTGATACGTTTAATGTCTGACTGTTCTGTAGTTGCATTTATGCCTGTGTTGTTCTCTCCCTACTCCAATTTCACTGCATATTGCAGTGATTTATGGAGTTTTGTATTTAATTCCAGCTGCTGCTTAAGCTTTTTCCTAGCCTTTTCCTATGCATGCTCCAATCTAATACTGGGGGATATCCTGTGCCTGTCTACTAAGAAGCAAAACGCTTGGTCTGTTTTTGTACCAAGTATTACATATTTGAAAAAAAAAAATCACTAAAATTACCTTAGGTGCTCTCTGCAATGAATTCTAGATACTATAATTTTAACTTTTGACTGCTCCTGTGCCCCACTCCTAGGTGTTTTGAGCAGAGGTCCTTGGCTCTGAAAGCAAGAACTTGGGTCTATAGCCATTGTATTGATAACGGGTTTTTACATGCATGGGACCTATGCTCTTTCATCACTTGTTTACGTATACCGAGTTTGGTTTCTTATATTTTCCATAAAATACTGTTGAAATGGAAAGCACCTGATGTGCATTTGGACACTGAAACTAGGCATGACAATTCCTTATAAGGGCTTCTGGTACAATCCCAGCAATTGATTTCAAGTCAGGAAACACTAATGAGATCTTCTGTTTTCCGGTTGGCATAGAGAAGCAATGTTTTGTTGTGCTGGAATTGGGTTTCACTTCTAAATGTTATCCAGTTTGTGCCATTTTCTCTTAATAGATTGGGCTGATTTTTGAGCTGCACTATTAATGTGATATTCACAAAGATAGATTTGTACTCTAGAGAAAAACAAACAGGTTTGATCTCACTGTTCAGGTCTATTTTTTTTTCTTCAATCATCACTGTTCATCACTGGACCAGATCTATTAAATAAATTTCTGCTATGAAAAGGCCATTGGTTTCCACATTCAGTATATCTTGGGCCTTTGTGTAATGCATTTGAAGAACAATGCTTTCTTTATATCAGGGTTCTTCAAGCATTTTTGTTGGAATTTCTCATAAAACATCTGAGTGTTGTTTAGTGTAACTAAGAACTCTGATTACATAACAGGCTTTACATGCACAATGAGCATGTAGGAACAATTTCTGAATATGGTAAGGGAGTGGTTAGACAAAACAAAAAAAATCTGTTTTTACCTCTCATAATATCATGAGAGATTGCTGTTAAAACACCAGGAAAAAAATAAAGGTTTGGTATTTTATTTTCAGCTTCCTGTAAAGTGATGCCAATTTTCTTCTTTGTTATACACTCGATCAGGCTTGCGACTATTGCTTTTGATCTCCACAGCCCAAATTAGAGTACTAATCATTCTTAATACAATAATATTTTTAAATAATAGAATTTTGTTGTGGATATTTGTTGGTATATGTTTTCCATATATATTTTTTCTAGATGGCATTATTTAAACATGCAACGTCATTAAAACTGTTTACTGAAGGTATAACCATAGCATTCAGATTTTCCTTTGCTTATGTGGTAATGAGTCTGTAAAGTCTTTATCAGAAGGTTGAAAGCTAAATGAAGAGATGTTCTGCACTTAAAATGATTAGAATTGTTTTCCATAAATATGCAATGTAAAGTTAGAGAAAATGGATTCATTTTCTTATTGTAATAGTGCAGCCAAGACGTTTATTTCTAAACTGTCATGGTTTGCACACGCATAGACACTATTAGGTTCATGCATTATGCTAAGCTCAAATGAGACAACTCATGTTAAAGCTTACCATATTGCACAAACATAGCTATAATTACATAATGGAAAAAACAGCACTTCTGTCTATAAATTAATGAAAAGTTGTATTTTGCTTTGTTACAATGAAAAAAACAAGATGCACGTGCCCTTTTCTGAGTTATATTTACCATGTTTTTTAAAAAATAGCAGTTAATGGAATATGTAAAAACCATAGTAAATGGAGCATGAAAATAGTTCCTTTCACAGTACACAAGCGGTTGCTCATATTTTCCAGAGGTTCTTTGACTATTGCATATACTTTGTATTTTCTTTTACTAAATGAAGGTCACTGCTGATCATACATAACTTCATTTCTGCCCAAGCTATTATCACATCACATCAAAGTTACAATTTTGGTTAATATTACTAGGTTTAATCAGTCATATTAGCCACATGAAATTCACCCTCCGTTGTGTGTATTTTATCCTTTTATGAGTTAAATAGAGCAATTACCATACCACGTGATTTTTTGGGATAGAAAAAAAGAATTGGTACCACTTCTCCTTCAGTGATAGTCCCTTATAGTAGACCCCCATCGTCCTGAAAAGAAACAAACTTTCTTCTGTAAAGAAAAAAAGTTGTTTTTTCTCCCCCTTTTTCTTTTTGATTTTCCAAACCAGTAAAGATAGGGGCTTTAAATATCCTTACATGCAGCATTGGAGATAGTGATCCCATGTCTTGAAAGAAGCTATGCCACTTTTAAAGTTATTTATATATTGCCTGCTTCAATGTTCTGAGTGGCTTAAGAGAATTCATAGATGAAGTGACATGTTTGGCATAATATTGTACTCCTTAGGAAACTGTGCTTGGCCTGAAAGATATATGCCATGTTATTTTCCTCCGTATTATGATTTACTAAATACAGATTTTGATGGCCTGCTTGAAGCAATCCTAATATTTCCCAGATCTCTAAACAGCAATGAGATGCTAATATGCAACATGTATAAAATGTATTTTAAAGTGGGTCCCCAATTCCTAGACTGCAGACCACTACCAATTGGCAATCAGACCATAGAAGTGAGTGTGAAACCATTGCCCCCACCCGCCACTGGTCCATGGAGCTGGAAACGTTGGAGTCCTTCACTGTTTGTTTCATTGGGGAGGAAGGAGGGGGTTAATGGCTGTGTGAATGAGAAAACAGAATAAAAGAGAAGGATAAGATATTGTTTAGAAGAAGCCCCTTACTATCATCATCCAAAGAAATTAATAATTTTTGCCTTAAACTGATATCTAGACTTTTTCCTACTTGTTTCTTAAATTTTCTGTATTGTCTTCTCATGGCCAAATCATCGTTTGACACATTGAGCTGTTTCTTCCCTGCCAATTTTAGAATTGCAAATAAAATATTATTTCTAGTATGGTTTAGAAAACAGATATCACTTCATTCCCAAACCCAATGTGACTTTCCTGTGGCCAAATTGCAATTTCCAAGAATCTTTACAATACTGTTGGTCTATTGGGAGTTCCATTCAGAAGGGCTGTATAACAGGCAAGATCAGTTCCTCCTACTGTATAGAATCAAGCTTGATTGCAACAATGGCAACTAATTTCTAATTCTATTAAGGGTAAAAGAGAAAACTGAATCAATGATAAATTAATTCAGAGTACCACATTCTCTGGTTCTACTCTCATTCACTAATAGAAAAGTTTTCTACAGTCACCTTGGCCAATGTATGTACTTTAGAAGGCACTGCTGATAATCTATTTATTTTCCATTTCAATGCAATGTACATCCAGTATTTTTAAATCTTTCAAGCACTAGATCTTTGTTATGGACAATACATAATCAGAAAGCACTTTCACATTTTTGTACTTGCAAGGCAATAAACAATATGATTTAGGAAAGCCTTTTCACATGTTGGCTTTGCTGCATCATAGTAACAGCCTGCCTTAACAGTTTCTTATGGGACAAAATCTTTTATGTAAGACAAATAGTAGCTTGCCTACAAAAAAACATTTCTTCACTCTTCAGAATATATGGATGCTTTAACTCACAACCAGCATCTAAAAGGATCTTACCAAACTGAATCGTAAACTTTCCATAAAAATATTTCTCACTTTAAACAAGCTTTCTCTCTCTCTATATATATATATATATCTATCTATCTAAATGTCAACACTTTTTTCATATAGTAGAAAGGCAGAAATTTCACATTGTGACAAATAATCTGTACTTAGACCATCCCTGCTCCTTTCAGTGAACTTCACCCAAATGAAGATTGAGCGAAACAAACTATTGCTTTCAAAATCTGTTAATTCGTGTGACTTTCTTCTAGTCTAACGAATAGGTTTTAGGTGGAGAATCTGCTTGCCCTACAAGGGTTTGAGAAGAGGCACCATATACATCTTCAAAATAGATAAAACTATTTGATGGAGAAAAAAAGAGCAAGGAAATGGTATCCTTTTCTCTTAACTAATATATCTATATATATTTCAAAAGAAGCATTCCAAAAGCAACAAGAACAGGTTCAGTCTCCTTCCCTAGCAAATATTACGTCTTCAAGCTACCCTAGGCAGGTAGCTAACTAGTTTCTAAGGCTTGTTTTCTGCATTGTGTACTTGTACTGATACATGAATTTTCAATAGTGACCCAAACAAAATTCTTGGGTTTTTTCTACATTAAGTTCTTTTTTCCCATGAATTGACCCAAGCTGGTATAATAGCATTAGAATTTCTTGTGAATTGACCCGAGCTGGTATAATAGCTTTAGAATTTCTCTTAATTTCTAAAATCTTAAGAGATCTTCAGCATCAGCTTTAAACAGCTTTCTCTTTCATTAACAAGTTAGAATTCCACTACAATTTCCTACAACTGTATGCAGTAGCTTAAAAGGGACTTGTAAAGGGATGAGGATAGATAATTGGGTCAAAGAAGAATCTTGATTTTCTACAAAACTAAATTGTGAGTAGAGTGGAAGGAAAGTTTTAGTTCTGCTATTCCCTGTTTCCTTCCATCACCACCACCACCCTTACACTGGATGCAACACTCAAAATATGGCACAAATCATCCTTTAGTACAGCCAGCATGGCTGCATGTGTCCATAGGGGCTGGGACCGGTTTCTTTGGTGTACCCCAGAATTGTGCAAATAATGTCCCACATCCCAGGCGCCCAATATATCCACAGCCTGGAAGCATGAACGAGCGCAGGGATCAAAGCCACCTCAGTTAGTCTCATAGGAGGAGAGCAGAGCAGCATCAACTGGCTCCATGCAAGAAGGACATGTGAATGATCGCATCAGCCAGTCATCAATGCAGTTTACATGGTAGATGTGTAGACAAGGCAGGAATCGGATTGGATCTCCATATACAAAATCCAGCATACAGATTACACACCTGGAGAAGTAAAAAAAGAAACTGCTAATACAAAAGTTGCAAGATGGTTACCAGGCCAACTTGCTTCTATTTCCTACCCAATTTTCTGCTTTGTAAATTTCAATACAACTGCAAAAGACTAGTTGCTATATTGTTTTGCCATACACTCAGCTTTTAAAAGTATATCAGCCTCCTGCACTGAATTTAATTTATGATATTTGAAAGTTTTCCTGTGTTGTTCTTTCCAAGTGGAAACTTGAACTTGCGTTCTTCCATGTATAAGTCACATGTTCTAGACTCGAAAAAAATTGTACACAAAGAAGATTTTTAACATGTTATTAGGATTCCTGATCTCTAATTCATTCTGTTAGTCAGGAGATCAGAATATCACTGGTTTAATCCACTCCCATCCCATTCTTGATATCAATGTCACAATAATCACAAAGATCCACAAATGTCCCATCAAAAACAGCAATTAACACTGTTGATGCAGGTATCACTCAACAGATTGTGCTGTGATGCCAGAATGGGCTGACATTTTCCAGGCTACAAGTGCCTGAGCAATGTACTCCAGCCTACTAGCTGACAGATGATGGACTGTTTAACTTGTCTCTCCAGAATTCCTACTTTATAGGAAGCAAATTGGCTATTGTTCTATATTAGTAGTAAATCTGAGTTATATTTTTAGTGCCCTTACCTGCACACAACTATTTTGTGTTGTGTTACTGTCTGAGTTTGGTTGTTTACTTGCAAATATTTTGCTATCCTACTAGGTAACATCATCAGTGCTAGCGAGTGTAGGGTTTGCCTTATTTACCCTATATGCAATAGCTTGTCCTGCCAGTGTTGCTGGGGGTGTGGTTTTCTCCATGGTAGTTCCTCAATTTGGATATTATTTTCTGCTTGTTTGTCTGGTGTTAATCTCTTGCTTATTACTTGGGTAGTGGTTGTGGAGAGGATGTTTTCTAGTCTTTTTGTTTCCTTATCTTTTTAACGCCTTTTTGTTTGCTGTATAAAAGTGGTTTATCTCTATACGGCTACTGATGGAATTCCTTAGTGTTTTTGATCTAGAGAATGCTCAGTTTCTCAACTGAAGCTATGATTGAGTTTGGTAATATGTTGTGAGATTAAGGCATTTTCATTGTGTCTTCTGACTGTCTGTCCTACCTACCATTTCACACACACACACATCAACATTGACAGGGCAAGCTACTATATATGAAGAGGAGCAAATCCCAGTCTCACTAGCACTGATGTTACCTAATCAGGTATTGAAATGTCTGCAAACAAGCAAGATGAGAGATCATCAAGGACCACACAGTTCTAGCCTGAGGTACATGTATCTTCTTCTATTGATATTTTAGTTTAGGGATATTTTAGTTTAATTTAGTTAGAGTAGAAAGGTCTGGGCAGGAAAAATGGGCTACAGTTTTTTTGTGCCTGGTGAAATTTGGAATTTACTTTAGGCATGAAACAGAAGCTCAGTCTTAGCACACCTTGGATTAACAGAATACATGAAGAACCCCTCTCGGCCACCTTTGTATGGATTTGAATAGTTCTGGGATTTGTGCTGTTATTACAACCCTTTTGTGCCACCAGTTTAAAGCATACTAAATAAGTTGACATTAGTTGTAAATTTCTTAAGCAAAATTGTAGTCAGTCTGTGACTAGGTAATCAACTTCAAATGCTTGCGTGTTTTGAAGAGATGCCATATGCAATCATTTCTCACCTCCTTTTGGGTAAGAACTGCATCTCCTGGGTCATAATGGAATAAACAGTTTTGGGTCAGTATCAATCAAACATACTGTAGATAGGCTTTCTGATCATGAAGCTACTAGGCACTGGATTCTCTGCTCTATTTTCTGAAAATTGGGAGAATATTTCATTTGTTTGTTCTTCACTGTTGTGAACAGGTCACCTGAGAGAGATCTTCATCTAATCTGTAGTAAAACATGTCAGTTTAGGGTCCACTCTCCTTAAACACTAATGACTCATCCTGTTTAGTAATCTCTGCTGATATGGAGCATAGATAGTTATTTGTTGACATCATTCCAGAAGTTGTACACCTCCTTCTGAAGGCCCACTATTTCTATCCACCCTACCTGATTACACAGGCTTTGGTCATAACTTTGTCCATATGACAACAATTTAGTGTGAAAATGCCTTCAAAGGCATTGCTACAATCTTAATCCCAGTTTGTTAGTAGACAATACTAAACTATGATGGAACTATAATATCTGCATTAACCTGTTTGGGAATTGGGCTCCCAACCTCATTAGGATAGCTTAGGTTGGTTATTTGATCAGAAAGCAAAATGGTTTTCTACCTGCCAATTTATGATTAGCAGCCAATGCAATGATTGGGTTACCTTGCTTGACATAGTCTTATGCAGATAGGACTGTATCTAGGCTGGAAAGAACTGGAGTGATCTGGAATGGAATTGGGCCTATAGTGCTGAATCAAGAGTTGTATTATTATCCTTGTAATCTTGCCACGTCTTGAGGGTTGCCTTCTAGAGGCTAAAATCTCCCTTACACTTTTCAAACCGTAAGAGTGTTGTCCTGAGACAACAAATATTTTCTCTCTCTGCTGCTGATTGTGATTCCCAGGGGCAGGTTGCTTTAATAATATGAATATGCTCTTGGTGAAATTCACCATGAGATCATGCTCTGTGAGGTATCAAAGCATCACTATCAGGCTGTTAATTGCTTTCACCACAGAAGGCATTCTGATAAACAATTCATTCTAAGTTAAAATGAGGAACTACCATTACCATCTCTGTCTGATAAATACTCTGGATAGTAAGAAAAATCCAAAAAATAGTGCTTTGAACTTGAATTTGTTCTTCCTGTATGTAATCTGAGGCATTTCCAGTAGGTTAGCCTGACTAGGAAGTGTAAGTAATGCTACAACAGGTGTTTCATATGTTAGGAAATTGTCTAACATAAAATAACAAACAATTGGTGCTAGAAACTCAGTCATTGTCACTAAGTGAAATCACAATTCTGCTTATGACCTTGCTTTACTGACCTGAAAAGGCTGTAAATGTAAGGATTGGTCATTATTTTTTTATCACTGTGTAACCATGTATGGTCACTAAATGAGGCAGTCACTAAGTGATGACTACCTGCATTGCCTATGCTATGGGAAGCATCTTTAGCAACCAGGGAACATAACATCGCTACATAGGTAATCTTCATTAAATAACCACTCATTTAGTGACCACTCAAAGATATGACTTTGCTGAACCAGAGGGATTTTACAACACAGCCTCATAATTGCAGGCATTGCCTTGTCCCCCTGGTCATGTGATCCCACGTCAAGCAAAGTCAATGGAAAAGTTGGCAGGAGATCACAAATGGTGTTCCCATGACCACAGGAATCTGTGATACGCTTGACAGGGGCAACTGGGATTGCTGCAACTGTTTTATTTATTTATTTATTTATTTTATTTTAAAAATTTATAAACCGCACCCTCTCCCCCTAAGGGGACTCGGGGCGGTGTACAGGAATATTAAAAAGCAATTACAATAAACATTAAAAA
>JAPKID020005131.1:0-11291 GCA_026931265.2 Tropidonophis doriae | reverse complement strand
ATCTGGCTGGGGGATTCTGGGAGTTGAAGTCTACAGGACTTAAAGTTGCCAAGGTTGAGAAACCCTGTACTATGGGGTACTGACAGAAAGCGAGCCAAAATGCTTGATGATTTCACATTAAACTGAAATACATGGTTACTAGGTAACTAGATTATGCAGGTGTAGGAAAAAAGAGAAATTATAATTCAAATGTCCATTCCTTAGGTGACTCTGAATTTTTTTCCCATCACATAGTACAGCAACTGGAACAAGTATTTCAAACCTAGACACAGGTCAGAACTGAATGGGCCATCTTGCTTAAATTCACACTGTTTACATTGTTAATCATAACAGGAGGTAGATCACCATGCAGATCACCACTGAAGATAAATTGAACATAGTCTCACCTAGAGCTTATTCCTAGCTGGAACAAAACTTTATCCACACATGATTGTAAACAAACATTGCCGGAAAGAATTATTTTCTTTCCTCACCCTCCCTCTCCCCAAAAGAAACTAAAGTTTTCTCAGAGACAAAATTCATGTTATATATGTTCTTCTATCTTCTACCCCGTTTTATATATCTTTCCCTTGCTTCACCTTTAAAATCTCCGCAATTCTTCTTAACTGATACCTTCACAGAGATTACTTACAAAGTCTACCACTAAAGCAAAACGCTTGCAGATGCTTCTGCATCCCGTGACAGTAGTAAGCGCGGCCGCTGAATCGGCTCATTAGAATAGGCGCTATCACAGGCTTCCCTTGCCACGTCAACTAAGCGGAACCTTCGAGCGGGGATTCTTCCTCCCCGCCGGAGCTGTTCCTTCTTTGCACGCTGAGAGTAAGGGAAAAATTAGTTAAATTTAGGTCGCCATACAAAGAAGGTCACTCCAGTAATCGAGAAATTTGAGGGCAATGTATAATTATGCTTGCCACGTACTGGCGGAGGCAGAGTGGCAATGTTGCAAACTGACGTTTGAGACAAACCTCACTGCATATGTGAAGGGAAAAAATATATTCAAGGTCTGCTTCAAAAAAAAGAGAAATAAAGAAACCATGACCCGTTTTCCCATCTACGAATTCAGAGTGTTTATAAAAACCATGAACGACGAAACCCAAACGGGAGAATTAGCACTGCAGCTTTCCTGGAAAATGCCGGGCAGCGCTACGTTCAGCATATTTTTTTTCTGTAGTTTGAAACCGTACAGTTCGGTCTTCGATTCTTTGAGCCTCTGACCTTGTTGCGAATGATCCCCGTGTTTTTGTCCCTGTCCTGGTTTTGTGAGGGGGAATTCATGTCAGAGATCCTCGCTGCCAGAGGGTTTGTCGGGAACGTCGAAGGACTTGAAATTGTTCTTGGGATTATTTACCGTCTTGAAGTCCCCTGATCATTTCAAATAGTGGGCCTGCCTGCCCTATTCTGCATGGGTGCGATCCAAATTAGGCACCGACCTCCAGTTTGTATTAGGCAGAGGGAAGGATGAGCCTGAATAGGGAAGTGAAGGATTAGCGTCTTCATCCATTTGATGCTTGGACTTCCAAGAGCCTCTGTTCTGCATTGCTCTTTCTTTTTCTTTCTTTTTTTGCATATAACATAGGGGCTGTTACCAGTCCTGGACTCACTGTACATTCATGGGTGGTGGTAAGAACTTTTCAAATAATATTTGTCAGTTTTGAAATTCAGAAGGAAAAAGAGTGTGGAGTCCATTTGGTTTAATTTGGAGCCTTTCTGCTTCCTTGCATTTCTCAAATACAATACATTGCCAAAATCAGAGACGCATGAAAACAAGTTGGTAGGACGGTAATTTAAATTGAGTCATGAACAATTCCCCCAAAGAATGTTTTTTGTTTTGTTTTGTTTTGTTTTGTTTTGTTTTTACCATATGCAATGAATAATGCTGGATGTGATTTATGAAGGTATTTGTACTCTGAAGACTGGAAACTTGAGTATGGAGAGTACAGTTATTACATGTAATTTAGGCAAGGAATTAATTTTACAGTAGAGAGCATGTAGGATGTAGAGAATTTTAAATCGCACATTCTAATTGAAGCACTTTAAAACATTTAACCATGAAATGGCTGAGTACATACAATATATATTATGAGTTCATGCAATATATGTGTGTGTGTTTTGTTTCTTTATTATCTTGGTATATTGAGCGAATGAGCCATTAAATCCTAAAACTTTGATACTGCATATTATGTCAATGCACAAATTGTATTCTGTTAAACTCGATTCAAAGTTTAAGACTTCAAACCCTGACTAAGCATAAGAGAACTCATTTTTTTCCTTTAATTTCTCTTGTTTGCCTGACCTCTCCAATCCAAGTGCTGAAATGACAAATTTGCTATTTCTACTTTATTCATTTTGTGGTATGGAATATATTAAAATGGATAGTTAGCCATTGGCCTTGTAGTCTTTCCATTAAAAAGGGCAAGCTTGTTCTATTGCATTGGTGCATCTATTTTGTGATGTACCATTTTTTAAATCTATTTTTATGGTACATCTAGCATAATTATCTTTATAAAGAACATCAATCAAGGAAATAAAATATGTAGATGTACTAGCTTGATCCAAAGTTCTCTAATAGAACTATGCTCATACGTTATTTCTCCTGACCCCCAGTCCTTCCTCAGTGCTAGAATAGCCTTCATAACAGAGCTAGGATTGTTAAAATGGTTATGGAGGGAGTAACATTTTTTTTCTCTTCATCCAGCAAGGGCCTGATTTATGAATGGTTCCTCCTGGAATTTTGGAATTGAGAAGGCACTCTTGAACCAAGGCAATCTGATAAGGGAAATTAAACTGTGCTTGGCTAGTTTTTACTTGCTCACTTTACCTGACTTTTGGCAACTAAAAAGAGGGGAAAGGTTAAGAGAAGAAACTAGATTTTTCAGGGTTCTTGCCTGATTATGATTTCCTGTATATCATTAATGATACCTGCATAAGACGGCATTGCTTGGTCTTAAAAACAGCAACATGCCCTGTGTCACTAGCATCAAACCTTTCTGCAATTAACAGAAGAAAAGTTTGAGACTGGAGGAAATTATATAGACTATGTAAATACTGGAGTTATAAAATGTTAGCAGTGTTTCTGGCGTATCCCCATTCTCAAGTATTTGTGTGGCTTGTTTTGTTTAAAGGTCTACCTACAGTTATGTTCAGGTGAAAGGAAATCATATTAAAAACAACTTGTGAGAGGGCTGAAACATCTTACAGCCTTCATTGAAAAAAACAATGGAACGCAGAGGAAAAAGGAGGTGTTTTCTTCATCTGTTGTTTTTCAGCTATTCTCTTTCCATTTCCTTCACCTCTTCTCATTCCATCAAATACAAATACCCTACAGCAGGGGTCCACAACCTTTTTTGCACCAGGAACCGGTTTCATTTTAAAGAAAATTCTGCGGACCGGAGGGGGGTAGGGGGAACAGGAGGCGCATGTGCACATGGGGGGAGTCAGCTCACTCGGCCCTCTAGGGGTGAGAATGGCCGCACCTACGCATGCGCACGCAAAGCTGGCTAGAGAAGTCTGGCAGCTGAAGTCCTTCAGACTTACAGTTGCAAAGGTTGGAGAACCCTGCTCTAGGGCCTCCAACGGTGCAAACGGCCACGCCTGCGCTCTCCTGCATCCGGTGCACGCTCTGCCCAGGGGGCTGCCTCCTCCTCCCTGCTCCTCCTCTCTGACCCTGCGGCCCAGTTCCTATCAAGTCACGGACTGGCACCGGTCCACGGACCAGGGGTTGGGGACCCCTGCCCTACAGCATGCTGGCTGGGGAATTCTGGGAGTTGAAATCCACCAGTCTTAAAAGAGCCAATTTTGCAGACCCCTGCCCTACAGTAAATAGTTTCTAAGAAACAACAAGAAACAGCTTTGTATAATAGTTAAGGTATCAGGCTAGAAACTAGTCGTTAAGCATGATGCAAATTGGGTGATCTTAGGCCAGTCACTGTCTCAGCCGTAGTAGTGAGGCACTGACAAACCACTTCTGAAACTGCAGAGACTAATTCTGATAGCCACTAGCACTCAACACTGATGAGACACTAAGAAGAGACAAATCTTTCTGCTATTATTCTCTGGTGTCAAAAATGACTATAATTCAAAATCAGCATTTAGCACAGCCTTTTGCAATGTGGTACTCTCCAGAGGTGTTGAATTTCATTGCCCATCATCTTTAGCCTGTACAACCATTAATCATGCTACATTAAAATAATGGTTGTTGAAGTTCATAATCTGGTGGCCTTCAAACTGGGGAAAACTAATTTAGTGACTATCTGTATTGCCTTCTTTCCAAGGCCAAATTTCTAGCTCAAGAGACAGCCAGTTTCCGAATGTAGAATCATTATGTAAGTTACATGCTTCTAGTTGTTTCATTCGGAGACAGTGTATCTAGACAAAAACTACAAGGCTTTTTTTCTTTTTAGTTATGATTTTACAGCTGTGCAGCACCCACAACCACTTGGAAAGGAGCATCAGATGTCACACAATAAGTATTAAGAAGTGGTTGAGCTCTACTGTAGCTTGTTCTGTAGTTTTAACAACATAAGGTGGCTCCCTTCAGGCTAGGAATTATCTCATATATTCAGTTTTGAAAAAACTGAATTTTTTATTAGCTATTCATGTTATTTTCTACTACTTAGCAGTGGTATAGAAACTATCAGACAAGAACAGCTCTTACGATTGCAAAAAGATTTATGTTAAAAGCAGGAAGGGACCTATTGTCTGCCACTGATATAATGATCTGAAACACTTTAACTCTCTTTCCCATTTCAGTGTAGTCTACCTCCTGCATTCTCAAGCCAGAGGGCAATTTAGTATTTTGTTCCATTTATAATAGCACACAAAATTTTATTGCAATCAATGAGCAGAATTCCATAAATAGACAATAAAATGAAGACTAAATGAAAAAATAAAAGCTACATATTCTCAAGGCAATCAAATTACCCCTAGTTCGACAAACAATAAAGCAAAAGGTGCATAACAGCAGCTATGCATTAAAGACCATAGCACCCTAAAAGTTTTACTATAATCATTCTTCTTTGTAAAAGAACTAGGATACCATAATCATGATCTATTTTTCAAGGGATATAATTGATACAATATAAAAATATAATTCCTTTATAAAGTAAAATCCTGGAAAAGTAAATAGCAATTTTCTGTAAATTGGTGGCATGTAAATATTTCTTTGAAAAAATTAGTACAGTAATACAATCATTACTATTAAGGATAGATTTATGCATTTCTAATCACTATTTTTTACCTGGATGTGTTTTTCTTAGTAGATTACATTGATCCAAATAACCAGCATTCTATAAAAATATTAAACATTATTTTGATATTTTTTCTAAATAAGATCACTTATTAAATAGACAGAGTATACACACATACACAGGCAGATAGATATATAGATATTGTGTCATGAGAAACCTATCTCAATTTATAAAATTGTCAGACTAATGAACAACTACTTAAAGAGGACCCACTTTTCTCCCTGATTAACTCAATCATTTATCAGGTGTCCTTCAGTTTTCAACACAGAAGTGTTTTGTCCTTGCTTTCTTCTGGAATGCCCTTTTGACTTTCTAGTCCAGCCAATAGCTCAGAGAGCCCTTAGAGGTATGATTAATCAGGTCTGACCCTGTTTAGCCTCGGAGCCTAGAATAATCAGTCAGATGTTGATGCCTGGTGATCAATTCATTTTGTTGTAAGAGCTGTGGTGTCACCGTGGTTAGAATGCCATACTGCTGGCTAACTCACAGCTCACTCCAGGAGTTCAATTGTGAGCGGCTCAAGGTTGACTCAGCCTTCCACCCTTCTGAGGTAAGTAAAATGAGGGCCTAGATCAGTGATGGTGAACCTTTTTCACCTTGGGTGCCAAAAGCACACACACTCACGCTATTGTGCACGCTCATGTGGCCACACCGATAATTTAATGCCTCCCATACTGTGTCTCCTGAGCATGCATGCGTGATACCCCCTGCTGCCCTGCGCATGTGCACATGGCTTTTTGGGAGCCTGGGGAGGGGAAAAAGGCCCAACACACACACTGGAAGTTCAGGAATGGACTTCTGGGTTGCCCGTTGGGCAATTTTTCTCCCTTTGGAGGCTTCAGGAGGGCAAAAACTGGCCAAAAATCAGTTGACCAGAACGCTCATGTGCACTGTAGCTGACAGGGCAATACCTCGTGTGCCCTCAGAAATGGCTTTGCGTGCCACCTGTGGCACCCGTGCCATAAATTCGTCATCATGGGCCTAGATGGTTGGGGGCAATATGCTGACTCTGTAAACCTCTTAGAGAGGTCTATGAAGCAGTATAGAAGTCTGAATTCTATTGCTATCCACTCTGAGACTGAATGTTGTCCAAAGGGTATGGTCAAAAAAGTCAGGATAGTAGACACAACTGTATCATTGTCATGATGCATATTAAAAAAACAGGTAGAGTTTGAAGATATCTTCCTGGCCAACATCTTGATTTTTTTTCTCACCACAATCTGCTGAGACGTCTGGACTGAATCCAAACTACAACCTTCCAATTTACAGCATCTAGGTTAAATTACAGATTGTTCATTCTACCCCAACTCCCTACTTTTAACTCCATCTTACCTGAAGTATCTGAAAATTATATATATATATTATTGTCAATTTGGTTGATCCTTAAAAAAAATACACCTCTGGATTTTCCTTTTCTTCATGAGCCACCCCTGTGTTACATAAGCATGCCTTCAGACATTCTGCACAAATATATTAAATCCTCAATTTAACAGATTTCAGTTTAGCACACTTCAGGTACAATAGAGTTTTTGTTCATTTAGACTTCACCTATGTTTAATAAATTATGTCTATTAATCCAAGATTTTATTGCAAATAATGCCACTTAGGTCAATGTTGTAATTATGTAAATGATGCAAATAGGCACAAATGCACACTCTCATTTAAGGAGCATTTTGATTTAACAGAAACCTTGTCCCCATAAATGGCCCTTTAAATTAAGGATTTGCTGTAGTTTACTTTCATAGAAACCAGTACTGACAAATGGCCAGAAGATGTCACTGTGAGCACAATAATAATAATCTTTATTGTCATTGTACTAAAATTACAATGAAATTGGTTGGTATTGGTAAAATTACAATAAAGTAAATTTGAAGAAAATGGGATTATTATTGCTTTTTTTTTCTATAATTGTTAACTATTACTTCCAAGTGACTCCATCTGATCTATGAATGAATAAGTTTGATATAATGTACAGTCAATTTTAAAATATTAAAGATGGCGACACTGAAAAGATCTAAAGTAGGCCGCTTCATCTGGAAAGGTATCTTTTCTGTCCTTCTCAATGGAGTGTTCCTCACCTGGGTGAGACTGTCATTCTTAATATATAAAGATAGAGGAAAAAAATTACAAGAATAGAAAATGTTTTCCTTTTTTTTTAATGTGTGACACATTAACATTTTTTTAGAGGAGAAAGAAAAATCAATTGGTGTTTTTATACAGGTGGAAAATATTTTCCTGATTGAAATGCAGCATAGGTGCAGCATTTGATGCAAACTGTTCCGACCTGAATGTGTCTCTACACCATTTGCGTAAAATGATGTAGGCATTGATTTGCATTGTTCGTGCAATGATATCATTCTCCCTTTCTCCAGTTGCATATGAGAATAGTATTTATTTTAATTTCATAAAATGGCCATTTTATTTTAGCATGATAAAAAAATAGTAGGATATCATCAGTTTCATTAAGAAAGAGGGCAATTTGGTGGGGCCTGCATCCCCTGGATCCTCTCTTTCACTCTCCCTATTGCATACAGTACACTTCTGAAAAGGACATATACAGTATATGGTTATTGTTTACCAGTTGTATCCAGGTGTCAGTTAGGCTTAGTTGTATTGAATTGTGTTAGGCAATAATGTTGCTTAATTAAGACTGGATAATAATTTGAGCGAGATAATGAGAGAGATATTTTGCTTTTCTTTTGATACTAGGCCTGCAATGTTGACTGTATCTGAATGGTATTTGATATGTATTCTCTTCCTCTCTCCCTCCCTCCCTTGGATTCATTAGCTACATCATTCTCTGCTAAAAGGTGGATCATGATATGCAACCTGATTATGTCATATTATTATGGCAGCTTGATGAAACACACTACAGTAGAACCTTTAGGCACGAATGCTTCTGACCACGACCAAATCAGGTTGCGACCAAAGTTATGGAACAAATTATGGTCATGATCAGAGATTCTACTATATCTAAAATGTTAATGACCATAAATATGCTGGGGACAGTATAT
The DNA here is from genome assembly GCA_026931265.2 of Tropidonophis doriae. NCBI lineage: Eukaryota > Metazoa > Chordata > Lepidosauria > Squamata > Natricidae > Tropidonophis > Tropidonophis doriae. Next base: position 3,031 of record JAPKID020005131.1, on the reverse strand, counting down.
CTGGGAACTAGGGGGTGAAGAAATAAGGAGAAAATGCCTATATCTAATATCAATAAAGCGCTGAAGCCACTGCAAAAAAGTGTCATCGCTGTTTGACAACCACAGAGACCCAGAAGTTGGAACACTGCTTGAAGGAGCCACTCTGTCCCATGAGTTGATAGCAGTTCAGTCCACAGCATTGAGCATCCAAGGCAAGGACTGGAACCAATCAACTCCAATGGGCTTTGAAGGCAATGAGGTCTTCTGAGGACTGAAAAGTGCTGTGTTACCACCTGGGAAACTTTACCATGTACCTCCTGATGCATCTCTTGCCCTCTCAAGTTGATATCCTATATTGTACTTCCTTTCTTCTTCGTATATCAGTGCATCACTCTTTCTTTTCCAGCCAAGATGAAGGTCTTTGAATACCGAATTAATCACCAGACTCTTCTGCCTTGTGTTATCTAAGTATATTCTTAGGCCCAACAGAAACAAAGTTTTAGGTGCTACAGGTTCTCAGTGATTTCCTTCTCCAGCACATGGGTAAATGGAAACATCTACCTACCTACCTACTCTCTCTCTCTCCCTACCTACCTACTGTATTTCTCTCTCTCTCTCCCCCTTTATCTACCTATATACCTACCTACATTTTTAAAAAAATTGCCTCTTCAAAACCTGGATGTGTCTTATACTTCGGTGTGTCTTATACTCCCAAAAATACGATAAATGTTGTATACAAAGGTACAACAAAGCAGTTATAGAAAAAAGCTTTTACTTACTTTTTATTGTATGTATGCATGCCTAAGTAGGTGGAGTATTCATATCCCACCTTTATGAGCCAGTGAAACCTAAATATGAACTCTGGATTCCAGGAATCCAAGTTTTATATTACATCTTATATAAGCATTAGTAACAGAAGGTACACAACGAGGAGAGCGAGTCTGGAGTAGTGGTTATGGCATCAGGCTAGAAACTGGAGGGATCATGAGTTACAAAGCCAGCTGGGTGACCTCGCATCAATCACACTGTCCTAGCTTAGGAAACAGGCTATGGCAAACCATTTCCAAAATCTTGCCAAGAAAACTGCAAGGACTTGTCCAGACTGACTCGAAGTCACTATAAATGAACAAACAGTTAAATTATAATACACTGTTATCATGGAAATTATTGGCAGTAAACTGTGGAAACTTTCCCAGACCTAACAAACTACACCTGAATTCAGATCCTGATGATAAAGCAAACAGCCTATCACACATTTATGCAATGTGTCTTAAACAATGCTGTGAATATCTTATCCTGGTGACTAGAAACTGTAAGAGTTTGGATGAAGAGCAATAGACTTCAACTGAATCCTGGCAAGACTGAATGGGTAGAGGTTTGGGGGCCTGCCAGTCCTAGGGCTATATCATCTTTAGTGCTTATTGAAATTACACTGCCCCAGATAGATCCATTGAGCAATCTGGGGATCCTCCTGGATTCACAACTCTTGCCAAAAGAGCATGTGGCAGTTCTAGCTAGATGGCCTTTGCACGGCCTTGTGTTATGTGCTAGTTGTGCCCATTCCAAGATTGGTAGGGAGGAGAGGTACTATGCTTACAGTCACTTACACCATAGATTAGGCCACTGTAATGCACTATACATGGGGCTGTCCTTGAAGAGAATGCAGAAGCTTCAACTGGCACAAAATGCAGTGGTGTGGGCAGTTATGTATGATCCCACAACATCACATATGAGCCACATTGACTGCCAGTTTGCTTCCAGTTCCATCCAATTCAAGCGGATGGTTTAAACCCTTAAAGTCCTTCATGGCATGGGACTGGGTTATATGAAGGACCCCTCTCTCTGATTACATCTGCCCATCCCATCAGATCTTGCAAGGAAGGCATGCAGTTAGGGCTTTACAGTCTTAGTAGGTGAGCCTTCTCTGCTGAGACAGCTGCCTTATGGAACATTCTTTCTACCTTCCCCAAAATGAGGTTATAATATTCTAGAAGTTCTTCAAGATCTGACTAGGTTATCACCTCTGGGGGTCCTAAGGGATCGGTGACATTCTAAGATGGTTCCATTATTGCAGCTAATTATGATCATTTATTATTAGGTTATTTTACATATTTACTGTTTTATTGCTTGTACACTGTCCAGAATCATTTTTTTATAAAATTTGCATAATAAAAGTTGAAAATAAATCTCAATGATATCCAAGCTTAGGGTTGGAACAAAATACAGATTTTTTTTTCTGAAATATGGAATAAAAGCTCATGTTAGGTTTCCCCATAGTAAATCAAGCTCAGAAATAGCATTTCAACAGAATTCAGGAAGACCCAAGGACAACCTAACAAAGAAATCTTAGTACACTTGAGAAGAATTAGCTGTTTTCCTCCCAGCTATTAATGCACTACAAAGTACATGACTGAACAAGTTACTTGCTATCACCCACACATTCTCCTAAAATGGGAGGTCTATAAAAATTATATATAATATAAATAGTATCTAAGCAAAACCCAAGCTGGAGAATTCCAATTATTCAAGATCCCTTCTTTTCTTAGCTCCCACCTTGTTTCCTTTTAGGAGGGTGTATCTTGATCTCAAGAAATAAACTGTTCCAAAGAAGAAAAATTGCAACCAAGATGGCTCGACTTTATGGTCCTGCAGATCTTTAAGAGATGGGATGGGAGTAAGTAACCCTACTCAATTCCACTGGTTGAGCAAAAGCCACTGGCATAAGCAGTCTTGTAAATATCTAGTCCCTGAGCAATGTATGGTTTCAAGAGCATATTGAATTGTATTTGGATGCAAACTAGCAGCAAGTAAAGCTCTTGAAATAGGTTTGTAAAAATTGGTACTCTCATTGCTATTTGACCTGTTGCATTTCTTCTAAACTATACATAGTGGGCAGATAAACAAATAAGCATATCTAAAATTTAAGAGATTCTGTTTTTAACATATTCCCTCTTCTTTTTTATTGGTCAAAATATGGTAGAAAGGGAGAGATCGTTTCCGGCCACCAGAGGCATCGGACGAGTCTTTGACTCGTCCACCGCTCGCTCTGCCT
>JAPKID020005130.1:0-11291 GCA_026931265.2 Tropidonophis doriae | reverse complement strand
TTAAATATGTGTGTTAGTATTATGAGCTGATCAATAAATTAAATTAAATTAGAGAGAGACCAAGATAGATCTATTTCCAGCTTATTAGCTCTCATCAGTTGGTCATACCCATTTTTTTACTGGGATTCGAACCAGGGCTATGGTACATGCCAGGCTAGAAGCCTAGCACTTAAGACAAGCTGGCTCTCCCATTGCATCAGCCTCTTGGGACAGGGTGTATATTAGTATAGCTAATGTTTCACAACAGCCTGTTATGAGGCCCCCTTGAGGGAGGAAACATACTGTTTCCTTTCCTTACCCTATATATATATAGGGTAAGATTTGCTCCCCAACCCCCCTCCTATCTTTCTGCAAGAGCCTGAAGTTCTCTCTGCTCTCCACCATCCATCATTTTGGTTATCATATTGATTGATGTATTATTCTCACTGTGTTCTGTTGTCACCAGAGCCATAGTGGGGCAGTGGTGGGAATGCAGTATTGCAGGCTAACTCTGCCCTAGCAGAAGTTCGATCCTAACCGGCTCAAGGTTGACTCAACCTGTGCTTGCTTCGGCAGCACATATACTAAAACCGGAATGATTCAGAGAAGGTTGACTCAACCTTCCCTCCTTCCATTCTCAAACGAGGACCCAGATTGTTGTGGTCAATATTCTGACTCTGTAAACTTCTTTCATTTGTCTTCCTTTTGATTATTATAATGTACCTAGAGTAGATGAGATAGGCAGCAAATTAATGTAATAAACAAACAAACAAACAAATAAATAAATAAAATATCCTTGTCAGCTAAGAGAGTCCTGACATCTTACAAAAGGTGGATCTTTGGAGAACCCACTAAAAGGCAAGCAATTTCTATAATACGATTTCATGAGTCCAATGTCTTAGGTCAAACTCTGCCTTTCCCTCCAAACCTTTCGTATATTTAGATAATAACATTTGCCAACTTCAACGAATGCCTCAAAGTTAAGCATAACTGTATTAACAAAGGGAAGTTTTCAGGGTCCTGCCTCGTCAAAGCGATCACCCTTCGTTTGCCGCCAAGGTCAACCTGGAAATAAGATCAAGAAGCCATGTGTGATTTTCAGGAAATAAATGAACATTTTAACTAAACTGTTTTTGAGGTATCTATGGAATCAATTCTCTTAACTCCCCTTAATGTAAACTCTAAGTTTGAAGTACTTCCAAGAGGTAATGCATAATATAACATAATATCACCTATACTCCAGGTGAAGGTTACTGCAAAATCCACATTCCCTCCTCACTCCAGGGGAAGGATACTGTAAAGTCTCCATTCCCTCCTCACTCCAGGGGAAGGTTACTGCAAAATCCACATTCCCTCCTCACTCCAGGGGAAGGATACTGTAAAATCTCCATTCCCTCCTCACTCCAGGGGAAGGTTACTGCAAAATCTCCATTCCCTTCCCGCTCCAGGGGAAGGTTGCTGCAAAATCCCCATTCTTTCTTGATCAGCTGGGACTCAGGAGGCAGAGAATAGGGGATGGGGCCAGCCAGAGGTGGTATTTGCCGGTTCTCCAAACTACTCAAAATTTCCACTACCAGTTCTCCAGAACTGGTCAGAACATGCTGAATCCTACCTCTGATCAAATTGCACAAGAGGCCGGCTGGTGTGCACATGAAACGAGTGCCCTCCTGCTGCTTGCGCAAATTGAGCTGCATGCCTACCCAGGCCAGCCTCATGCAGCCCAATTCCATACAGACCATAGCCCGGTAGTGGACTGCAGCCCAGGGGTTGGGAGCCCTGCCCTAGACCATTTCAGACAAATGGTTATGCAACATCTTCTTAAGAACCTCCAGTGTTGGATCGTTTACATCTTCTGGAGGTAAGTCGTTCCACTGATTAATTGTTCTCGCTGTCAGAACATTTCTCCTTAGTTCTAGGTTGGTTCTCCCCTTGATTAGTTTCCATCCATTGCTTCTCGTCTTGTCTTCTGGTGCTTTGGAGAATAGCTTGACTCCCTCTTCTTTGTGGTAGCCCCTCAAATATTGAAATACAGCTATCAGGTCACCCCAAGTCTTAGTTGTAAATGCTCATTAGATATTTTGGAAAGTGTTGCTGAAACTTATTGCCCTGGCAGGTGTAACTGATGCTGCTGTATACATTCTCTTTCTTTTGAGGTTGGTGTTTTGCGGCTTGTGCTGTTTTCTCGATATCCTGTGAGACCTAGATGCTATTACATGCCCTCTAGGCACAAAACTTATTGCCTTCAGTTTAGCAACCGAGTGAGGAGGAGGGATTATTTGATTTTAAGGGTTAGAGATGTTCAATATTTGGGGCAATCATCCTTGCTATTCACTTTATCCATCCATGGTTTGATTCCTTTCACCTCTTCTTTTCCCATTTGTCTCTCCAGAATCTTGAAAATCGAAGCTTTAGGTCTTGTAATAAGACCTTCAGTAGGTTATGAAAATTCCGGAGTCTCGTTCCTCTTTGCCATGCTATAAAAAGATGAATGGGAGCATCCTAGTTTAGGGATTTGGTTTTTTTTTTTAAGTGTGTTTTATTATGATAAAATCCCGAATTTTTTCAAGAGCCTGTTAAGGGTTGTGCAGGTCTTCCTCTTCCATTTTATCCTCATAAGAATCCCACATACAGAGATGATGTGGCCCAGCTGGCTTTGGATGAGCTGCTAATGGACTCCTCTAGTGAGGAGTCCTATGAGTCTGCTCTGGAGGAGGAGGGCGAGAGTGAGAGAGCAGAGAGCCCGGCTGATCATCAGGAGGCCCCTGGGGCGTGGAGTAGTGGGGAGGATCAGGGCCAGTTTGTCCCTGATGTCAGTTTAAGAAGAATTGAACAAAGGCAGCGTCAGTTACAAGAGAAACGCACCTGGAGGAGGTAATTAGTCTCAGCTGCCTAATGACTGCCCCCTCCCAAGAGGCTTTAAAAGAAAGCCTCTGTTAAGGAAATGGTTGCAGAGAACAACGCATAGTTTGTAGAGTCGGATCTTCCTTGTGTCAAGTCGTGGTGTGTAGTCTTGTTTCAGAAGCTTAAGGTCTGTTCAAGGTCAGTTTGGGCAAGCAGCCAAGAAGCAGTCAGTTTGGTCATTAGCCTCAGTAAGGGGGGTCAGATCACTAACTTATCAATTGCAGTGATTCACTAAACAATGGTGGTGGTGCACTGTTAGAATGCAGAACTGCTGGCTACTTCTGCTGACTGCTGGGTGCAATTCGGCAGTCTGATCCTCACCAGTTCAAAGTTGATGCAGCCTTCCATCCTTCCAAGGTGGATAAAATGAGGACCCGGATTGTTAGGAGCAGTATGGTGACTCTGTAAACTGCTTTGAGAGGGCTATGAGACTTTGTGAAGCGATATATGAGTCTCAGTGCTATTGCATTTCAGAAGACCACAAAAATAGGGCAAAACTCACTTAACTAGTGCCTCACTTAACAATAGAAATTTTGGACTCAATTGTGATCATAAGTCAAGGACTAGCTGTACATTGCTTTTGTTACAGGTTTTGATTCATATATACTAGGACTTGATCCACTTGGGCTTCTGAAATTCACCACCAAATCTGCAGGGAGTGAAATTGAGTAGATAAATTCTTAGGTTTTTTTTTCTAGCCTTGCCTTCAGACCTTGCAACTAAACTATTATTTCTAATTTGACAAAAGGGGGATATTATTAAATCATAATCTTTATTGTCATTGTAATAAATTTAAAAAAAAATTACAATGAAATTGGTTGATATGATAATTATTCAAGCCTCATTAGTGGTGGGATACAATTTTTTTTTTACTACCGGTTCTGTGGAATGACTTGGTGGACGTGGCTTGGTGGGCATGGCAGGGAAAGGATACTGTAAAAACTCCATTCCCTCCCCACTCCAGGGGAAGGTTACTGCAAAATCCCCATTTCCTCCCAATCAGCTGGGATTCGGGAGGTAGAGAATAAATAGAGGCAGGGTCAGTGAGAGGTGGTATTTACCAGTGCTCCAAACTATTCAACATTTCCGTTACCCGTTCTCCAGAACTGGTCAGAACCTGCTGAATACCACCTCTGAGCCTCATCTGTGTTTTGGGGCAGAATGCATCCTTATCATGAAAAGGCTAAGTAGGTTTTTCAGATCCCAGAAAATCTGTAATGGCTGACACAGCTTCCCAGGTTTCAGACAGATTTTGATTTTGACCACTGTCTAGAGAGGCTGAGGATTGAATTTGGCATTTTCTATGTGCAAAGCAGATACTTGACCACTAAGCTACAACCCTAAGCTTCCACTTTCTCAGCTCTGCCTTCCGTAATTTTCAGCTTTGTTGGGCTACAGTGTGTTTTCTAAAGTTAATTGTAGGATGACTCCCTGGTTATTAATATAAAACAAATAACTAAAAAAATTAAAAATGCTCTAAAATAGATAAATCATCATTTTTGATGAATGGTAATACATTTTGCCTTTAATTGAGCAATACATTCAGAGTAGAATATGTTTTTTTAAATCTACTCTACATTTAAGGCTTTAGTTAGCCAGCTTGTATTATATAACTACCGGTATGCAGGCACCGATGAGTCATTGTTATTGTCAATCAAAAAGACAATCAATCCCCTTTCTAACTTGCTTTTTTTTTTTTGAGCTGACAAATATGTGTCCCGATCTCTGAAATAAAAATTGCACTGGGCTTTGTAAACTGTAGAAAGGATTCAGCAGCTGACAATTTCTTACCTTCTCATGCCCATTAAAGTTTTTGATGAAAAGGTCCCAGGGGGGAAGGGGGGAACAGGATTTCCAGGGAAGAAAAAGCAAACTGAAGATGATTCTATTGAGAATAGAGCTAATATCCTTGGCAGAATGGACAGCTGGTGAATGGAGTTCCATGGAGTTCCTCTCCAGACAAGTATTCCAGGCAGCTGCTCTTATGACAAGGGTCTCTGTCAGGTTTAGAGCACTGGGATACAAAGAAACCATCCTAGCTCAGACCATGGTTTTGTATTTTTTAAAAATTACAAGTTTGTAAACTAGTTTTCAAGGAAAGTCCTCCAAACGATCTCCAAACTCTGAGGAGGAATAACCAGCTTTGAACTGGCCCGCTAAAGAGTGCCAATGGGCAGATTGTAAGTGATTTCAGCCAGCTGAAAGATGGAAGGCATACAGTGAAATTTGTATAGCAAAGGTATCAACAACCAAGACATATTAGATGTTGTTTATCTATTTATCGTCCAGTACCAGAATATTTAGAAAAGCACTCTGGCTATTGCTGAGTTGGAAAGCCACAGTCATTGATGGAATATCATATAAATGGTTTTTAAAAAATAAATTACAGGGCTAAACATGCATAGAAGAGAAAATAATACTGTTTAGAACTGAGTGACATATAAATAAACATCACCTCATGTCCCTGCACTTTGGACATATAAGATGCTTCTGCACCTGCAATTTCCATAATTTGCCCTGCTTTCTGGGGATGATAGAAGTCACAATTGAACAGCTTTTTCATCCCGGCTATATCATAAAACTATGATGATGTGAAGTGTTACCCTTTCATTTATAGGTCTTTATTCTGTCATGGCTAATTTCCATGGGGAAGGCATCATTTAACCTCCCTCCCTGTGAATCAACTAATAGTTTGTTGTTGTTAGTTGTGAAGTCATGCCTGACCCCATGGACATCATTCCTCCATGCCTTCCTGTCCTCTACCATCCTCTGGAGTCCATTTAAACTCACACCCACTGCTTCGGTGACTCCATCCATCCACCTTATTCTCTGGCATCCCTTTCTTCTTTTGCCCTCAATCGTTCCCAACATTAGGTTCTTCTCCAGTGAGTCCTTCCTTCTCATTAGTAACTTCGCAACTAGTAGTTACTCAGGTCCCTGGTCCTCTCCCTTCCAAAATATTTTTGTATATGTGGATATATATCAAACAGTTCTTTTGTTTTATTCAGATATTTAGATTTCAGATACTTTTGCCCTGTGCGGAACAGATGTGCTTGATTTATTTCTTAGTTTCTTATCAAACTACAAAATCTAGTTTACAATCATCCAGCAAGCCAGCCATATTCAATTTCATAATCCCAAATGTTCAGGCATTATTCTTCACTGTACTTTGTAAAGCTCATTACTTCTCCTCCAAACAACAATATGAACTTCAGAGGCTTTGTGGGAAATGTTCCCTGTGCCTGTGTTGTGTTTCTCTTCCACCTACAAAGTATTTCTTAGTTTGCCTATTTGATATTAACATCCCCTGCTGCAATTCTTACTGTTTTTGTACCCAACCTCCGCACATGGCTTGAATGACACTAATCAGCTATGTGGGAGGAAGAATATTAGTACAGTAACTGACAATGCTCACTCATAGCTGGGAAGAACTACCATAGCAGATAAAGGAAAGATTTAACAACTATTTATACAAGGTTTCTCCTAATAACACAATGCAACAGCAGTAACAAAAAAAAATGACTCATTGCCTATAGAACATGGAGATACAAGTAGGACAACTTATCTGAAGATGAAAAAGAGTTGGTGCCCTTTTCTTTTTTTCTTTTCTTTCTTTCTTTTTCTTTCTTTTCTTTTTGGCTACGAATTTAATTACATCATGTATAATCACTACCAGGCAAATGGAAAAAAGAGGATGAAAAACCTGATAAACATTGAATGATTTCCATGAGAGGATTCGCTTCGATTCTGGTGGCCTCATTATTTTTATTATTAATTTTAAGACATTGCAAATATAAATTAGAAAGTTTGGGTCCTGGTTAATTTATTTCAAAAAGACAGCTAGAGTGCAAAGAACATTTGCACCACAAAGAGTTAAATATGGGAGGGAACTATCTCCATCAATTAAGCATGGACAGAAGTGAATTTTGTAACATTCAGTGGGTGCTATGGCAAACAAGTGCCAATATTTATTTAGAATTCTTATTCCTTATATCTCAATTTACAGTTGAATGAGTGTCACATATGACCATACCCCAGATATTTGTTTAATCGAGATTTACTAAATTATATTTGGAGTTCATACAATAGCCTGTTGCAAACCATGGTTTACCATTCGCAAGGTTGAATTCATACAATCAATATTATGACTCTGTATTCCAAGAGATTGCAATCTCTGTCTCCATCACCATTAAAAGCAGAATAAAAAAGTTGTTCCAAGATGGAATAAATTATCTGTTTCTTTTTGATAGATTTTTCTAAGATGGTATCTTCTGAGACAAAATGTTGTTTCTCTAAAGCTGTCTTCTTTCCTTCTGATGGGTTAACATGACCATTGATTAACATTTCAAAAGATTGGGAAAAGTCAATTTATACTCTCCAGCAGAGATTCCCTATAGTTTAACACAGCTACCTGCCTTTCTTAATGATGCTATATATTAAACATGGTACCTTCTGCATATAAGGAATAACATGCTTCCATGCCTTATCTGAGCCTGTAGTAATTATATATATATTATTTTCTGGGCTACCAGATTGCCCAGAAACATATGCATGATAGTCCTCCTCTCAATGTGTCCTAGGTATACTTGTCTGAACAGAAGGCAACGATCACTGACTTTCTCTTAACTAAAGTATGGGATCAACTAGGTTCCCATCAAAGATGAAAATGGCTGGTTTGGATTATGGTTGGCCTGTATGATGGTATGTGCCACTCAATCTGGGGTTGATGGAAAGTTTCAACCCATTTAGAGAAGTAGCAGTTAATACTACAGCCACTGAAAAGGCAATCTAACTGTAGCTATCATTGGTGGCAGAATGCTTCACTTTATGATCAGGTGTGTGTATGTGTGTGTGTGTGTGTGTGTGTGTGTGCATGTATTGTACAGAACTGTATTTTGGATAATACCTCGGTCTATCTAAGATGAATAGCATCATAGCAATGAAAATAAAACAACATAAAATAAGCCTAGAAACATGAATAGGTACTACATGAATAGAAGTTACTGAAAAATCTTTTCTGCCAGGCATATTATAGTTAGACATTTCTCTGAGGACTACAAAAATGATTTTGGAGCTACATGTTGGCCTTGGAGTTTTAGTTGCCCACTTCTGAGCTGGGGAACTACTTGTGCTTTCAGAAGTCACCAGAATTTGTGAAAATTATGACTTCAATGGTCCTTATACCAAAACTTTCCAATCTCCAATTCCATCCCCATAATCTGCAGCCAACAAGCCTGGAAAAGAATGTGTTAAATGTAAGAAATCTAGAAGGTACCATGTTTGAGAAGATACCATATATCAATCAATTTCTTCTGTGATCTGGCTGTATACTGTAACTACTAACACACTTCTCTTTGATAGAGATGAAGTAAAGTGATTCATTATTTATTCTTACTACTAGAACAGAGCCAAACTTGGCAACTTTAAGACTTGTGGACTTCAACTCCCAGAATTCTCCAGCCAGCAAAGCTAGTACCTCTATACTAGAACAATAGAGGAAACAAAAATGAAACAGTCTCTGTGCCACACATTTACATGTTAACCAAACAAAGTAATGTTAATGTTAGGAAAAACCTGAAAGAAAACTTAAAAGTTATTTATAAGTTATTATTTTTAAAATACCATAGTTTATTTGATTTATGTTCTGTTCTAATTTATAACTTCTTATTCACTTATAATTTATAATTCCACATATGACAGCATAATGCATCTGATTCATCTCCTTCTTTGGTGCTTTCATGGCCACTTCGGGGTTGTTATAGTCTTCCTTGTTATAATGTTTCTTCCCAGCTCAGACACTGAGGAAGCAAGATGTATATATTTGACTCTTTTTAGTACCTCCTCATAAAGAAATGTTTCTTCGATGGCACAATATTATTTCTGTTGTCTTTCCTGTGTTATTTCCCAGCCTCCAAGCTTAGTAACGTGACGTTCAGCACCCAAGGCAATATTCCAATGTTACTGTTATGAGATCAACTGACATGTTTATTGTGAAGAGATCTATTACTATGCCACTGAGGAAGACTCAAAGGCTCAGCCAAGGAGATGCCAACTCTGTGTTATAGAAAGAAAGGTTAGGTAAATTACTTGCTAAGTATCCTTGGAAAAGAAATGAAAATAAAATGTCCCTTATTATACTGCCGTTATATAAATCCGTCCTACAGTATTGTTCTATTTGGAATGCTTCATGCAATCCTGGCTACCTCTTTCAAAATGCATTTCACAATGTTTGGGAATCCTAGTAATTTTTCAGCTTGGAAAGGACAAGTGTGCCATATATAGAGAGAAGAAACAACTTAGAATAGAACAACTGTTGGACAAGATTTTTGTTTTTTTCCAGAGCCAGAATAGGGCTTGAAAAAACAAATGTTTAACAATATCATGCTTTATTGAGTAAGTAGACCAGAGGTAGCAGGCCATTGTTGGGGGACACCTTGGTTCTACCACATCTAAATGCCAAGCTTACTTAAGAACAGTGTACATCAAATGCTTCATGTACACTTTCCTAGAATTAGTAGTTGTAGTTTACTCCAACATGTGAAGAGAAATTTTAAAATAAAATCAAGAATCACATTGGAGACAAGAGGGAGGCCCAGCCCCACAACCCAATTGGACTATAGTAAACTGGCAAAAGTTCCCACTTCTTGTTGGCAGATAAGGTTACTCTACAAGAAAAAACATATGATTGACATAATTAAATGCAAAAAAATATATGTTGGAATATGTGAATTTCGTCTATCTGTCCAGCTGTTCCATAATACTGATGCTTCAAATTGCTCAGCGAAATAGAAGAATAGCCACTCAACCTGTCAAAAAAGGCTTGAAAATGAATTGCTCTCTTTTATTTTTGCCAACCCCAAAATGCTGAGAACAAAGAGTAAAGGGTATCATTTAATTAACAGCTGCACATCCTGCAGTAAAAACACCCCCCTCATGTCTCATTCCACCCAAAAGGGTAATAAAATACATTTCTTGTATTGCACCCATCTGTGTTCTTACTTCCTGCTGTGTGCATTTATGTGCTCCACAGTTTCAAAGGAAACATGAGTTTTACTGTTGCTTCCAATCTACTGCAAAACCAGAAATAGATTCACAGAGGTGTGAAACTGCTGAACCTCAGTCACTTTCATACAGTAGAAGGAAGTAGCTGCCCACTGTGGGAAATAAGATGCTAGATTTGATGAGCCCTTCTCCTCTATTGAGATTGAGAATGTTTCTGAGCTGATTCCCTGTTTAGATATTTGGAGGTTGGCATTGTTCAGTTGATGGGACAAAATTATATTTGGATGTGATCAGACATACAAATGAGAGAAGGTCCTTAAGGAAGTATGGTAATAAGAGTAGCGCCCACATTGTTTGGAGGAAATTTATAACAGATTCATATCCGTGGTGTCCTTAGTGCTCCACAGTTCAATCCCGACCTACAAATATTCATTTCTATTGGTATTGTCTATGAATGTCAAAGATTCATGCCTTTCTGGTTTTCCTGCAAGAATTTCTAAACATAACACATAAAGTTACTTTTTCAACTTCCAGTACTGTCTCATTAAAATGCAATTTGGCAATGTTATAGTCGAGATTATTGGTTCATTCTGCTTTACAAGGCATACATATTGTTTTGAACAATAACTCTTATTGGATATTTGGGCATGGAATTAGAAAAAAAATATGAGAAATGAAAATTGTGTATGGTAAGTGCAGCAATATTATTATATGAATAAGGATAGAATAAATAATGGAATGGCTTTTGTTGAACATGAATGGTGAACTCAATGTCCCTGAAGAAGCAGGGATGGTATAGAGAGGGAAATCAGCAGACCGATGATGAATTCCAGCCAATGTAGTTATTTCAGAAAAAGGAAAGATTGTGAGATCACCTACTTGCACTCCAGACAGCTGCTCCTTGTAAGTAAACTGCAAAAAAAGAGATTGAAGAGTGGCTAAGAGTCTGTTGGGTAAAAAAAAAGCTCAGTTTACGATTTATGGATTTCATGAATAGACAAAATAGATTATAGAAAGAAAAGAAATATGTTGTAACCATCCAGCAAGAGCTAAATTCATTGTTGGGCTTATAACTACTGTAAAGAACACTTGAAGCTACTTTTTTTCTTTTCTATTTTTCTATTTTATCTTTTGCCCCAATTTTAACCTCCCTCCCTCCCTTCCTTCTTTCTTTCTCTCTCTCTCTTCTTTCTTTTATCTTCCTTTAAAAAATTAATAAAACGTGTGTGGTGTGTGTGTGCCTGTATCTGAATTTGTGATAATCAGTTTAGTTAGAAAAAAATGATAAAATACTTTTTTAAAGACTGGAGACCTTATATGGACTTCTTTTTTAAAAAGAATTTTATTGGTTTTTAAAGTTTTTACAGGGAAAAAGGTGCAAGGTGAAATAACATTTTGGCATCTTCCCT
>JAPKID020005129.1:0-11291 GCA_026931265.2 Tropidonophis doriae | reverse complement strand
TTGTATTGTATTGTATTGTATTGTATTGTATTGTATTGTATTGTATTGTATTGTATTGTATTGTATTGTATTGATCCCATCCCACCAGATCCCACACACACTCCATATTTCTCTATTTCCACTGCCTTACCACAATGCAGTGTTTGAAGGTTTATTACCATCTGACTCCCATGACTGTGAGAAACAGTCTATCACAGTGGTGTCAAACTTGCATCCTAACATTGTTGTCATGTGATATATCACAATTTTTCCCTTCGCTAAAACAGGGGTGGGCATGAGCAGTGCATGATGCATCCAGTCTATGGGCTGTGAGTTTGACATCCCTGGTCTATCAAATTCCATTGTGAAGATCCCGGTTGGTATTCGGATCTTCCCCAATTTTAAATTGTATGATTTTACCCGCTTCTACCTTGGTTTAATGAATAATGTTATGTTCTATTTGATGTCTTTAGCATACAGGTGTTGGCCCATAATTGGTAAGCCATATAGTTCATTAAGCTAATAAATAACGGCAATGTTTTGAAATACAGCTAGACTACTGGTCAAAAAAAGTTGGCACTTAAGATAACACCATGTAGCACGAGCATAGATTTCCCATGTTCAGGAACTTAGTAGCTCTGTATACTAAGTTCCCTTTCAACTGGTATGAAGTTCCAGTTGAACTTCCACTTCCACTTGAAGTTCCCTTTCAACTGGTACCCACAGATATGAACAGAATTATTAAAAAGTTGTGATTCAGATCTTATCTGATTTAATTTATGAAATCAGCCCAAACAGCTTAACATAATGGGAAATCATTGTAATATGGCAGTTTGAATGCTATTGCATTTCTAGGTTAAGTTCAGGGGTAGTTTGAATGTTTCAAGCTCTAAATCAGGGGTTCCCAAACTTGGCAACTTTAAGACTTGTGGACTTCAACTCCCAGAATTCTCCAGCCAGCTAGGGGTTGCCAAATTTGGGAACCCCTGCTCTAAAAGGTTGGGGGCCAAATTTACTGAAGGAGCACAAGTGGTAAATTGAGTGATATAGCACTGGTGTCTCATGTATGGAATCTTCTCTTCAAAAAAGCTCACCTGATGATTATGTTGCAATAGAGTGCTTTTTAGTGCCATATTTTTTGTTCTTCCATGCATTTCAAGAACTATTTTGTTTTGCTGTGTCTAATTTTGATTTGATGTCCTGCAGTATTTATTATTGCTGCTGGATTTCTGTGGTTTTACTGTGTGTGTGTTGTTTTCTTCATTGTTTATCATGAGGAGGAGGGGGTGTTTGTTTTGTGTTTAATTTGTATATATGCCACCCAGAGATCCCCAGCTATGGAGGTTCTAAAAGTGCAACAAATAAACAGTGTTCAGTTGATTAAAAATGTGTGCTGCTGGAATACCGATGGAGCCTGCCAAATGACTCCAATCTTGTTCCAGCTTTGTTGGCTATCAATTTATTTGTGTTAAGTTCAAACGGCCAGCTCTGACTCAGCAATGAATTTTCTTGTCTACCTCTTGTCTGAGGATTGGATGTTGTTTTCTTTTCTTTTCTTTCATGGATATGGTTATTGACTCCTTGGAGGGAGTATACCAGATCCACCTGCCAGATCATTGCTTATTTTTCAGTTAACATGATTATCTCAAGGGAAAGTAGACTGAATTTGTTTGCTGATTGACCTATTTGCTCTGTTCTGCTGTGTGTCCCTTCTTTCTAACCTTATTTTTTGTTTGTAAAATAGTTATTGTTATAAAACTATTTTGTATTGTGAATATAGTTTCCTTGTTTGTTCAGGAATTCACCAGTCTTCTCACAGAGATCTTCACAAAGGAATTTGTCTCTTGTTTTATATAGAGAAAAGATTATCCCAGTTCTTCCTCCTATTTTCAATAGGGAAAAGCTTTAACTCTAGTTCTATAGAACTCGTGAAGGCTAGGAGAGCAATTGAGCATTTTTCTCAGCAGCTCAACTATGACTGCAATATCTAGAAAATGAAAAGTGAGGGAGACCAATCGATGTCTCAGCTAGAATTATTTTTGAATAACTGAATTTTAAAATAGGTAACCAGCCTAATCAGGAATTTGCCTTAGCTCTTTTCTTCTTTTTCTGCAGGTTGCTCATTTTTCTGTTTCTGTACAAATTAAGACATTATTTTATATTATCAGTCTTGCAAGATGTACATGCATATATTCCCTCTCTTTCAAGTCTCTTGTGATCTATAATATTAATTTGGATAGTGCCATTTCACATTTTTTATACAGAGACTATAGAACAGCAATTAGCACCATTTTGGGGTTTGCTAGTATTACATTTTCTTTTGCACAAAAGGTGCTTTTTCAAAAGCCAACTGGATTTCTTTGTTTTTCTTTAAAAATGTTTTGCTATTCATCCAAGAAGCCTCTTCAGTTCTAAATGAATAACAGCTTTATATTTCTTGCAGTCATCTGGTCATTAGCATTCTTCCTGAACAGTGGTGGGTTTCAACAATTTTTTGAATCTATTCTATGGGTGCGGCCTGTTTTGTGGGAGTGGCTTGGTGGTCCTGTGACCAGGTGGGAGTGGCTTGGCAGTCATGTGATTGAAGCATTCGGGTATGGGGCCTCCAGAAGAAGGGGTACGGGAAGGCACGCTAAATTTCACCAACCAGTATGCCTGTACCAGTGCGTACCGGCTGAAACCCACCCCTTTTCCCAATAGTCATTTGGCCAGTTAACATTACAGCTAGGAAACAGGGCCCTTCACCCATTCAGCATCCTACGCATGGTGACATAAATTTGTAGGACCTTAGGAAAGCTAGTGGGGTTGAAGTCATTCAAATCTCTGAAGGAGAATGTTCCATAAAGCAGGGGCCACTGTGAAAAAGGCTCATCTTCTGATCCCTGCTACTTGGCATTCTTTGACTGATGGGATTTGCAGCAAGTCCATTCTGCTAAATTAGTTGAATCAGTAGAGGCTCTTGAAAAAAAGGAGATTTCTCCAGTACCCCAATCTCATCATTAAGATCTTTAAAAGTAACCACCAGCACCTTAAATTGCAGCTGGAAGCACGCTGGCAACCAATGCACAGAAGTGATGTTACATGTCCCTCAAGGTCATCTAAATACTATAAAGAGTGTGGAACCTTCTTGTAATTGCTGAAAGGACTGTGTTGTAAATAGGAAATAGGGAAACATCTTAAAGGAAAAAGAAAGAAAGTCCAGTTGCTTTTTGAAAAACCACCTTTGGGACAACCATGACCTGAATGACTGAGAATTTCCATAGACATTTTCTTTTGTAAACATTCTATTTTTAATAACATTACTGTACTCTCTTCCTATAATATAATAGTTCTATAACTGAGCTGAATAACTGAAAAAAAAAACATTTCTAAAGGCACCCTGACCTAAGAAAATTACGGTAAATGAGACTTAAATGAGATGGTAAATAGGAATATTCTGAAATAAACTTTTTATTGGTTAAATGTAATCCTCTCCAATGCTAATTTAAGAGCTCAGCAGATTATCTGGTTTACAGCATTTACTTTATGCTTATTCATTCCAAAATAATTCCAGGTATATATTTAAAGTGTTCATTGCATCTTTGAGCTTATAAAGCAGAAATGAGAGATTGAGCTATTTGCAATCCACATAATGATTGTACTTTAGCCAGCCTTTCTGATGACTCTCCATCTAGGAATGAAGATGTTAAAAGTGTAAGGGACAAAATAGAATTTGGGTCAGCCCAATGGCCAGATGCAAAAGATATTATCTCGCTCTTGTTTTATAATCCCAGTGATCAAGATCCTAACCAGGAAAAATAATATGGGGGAAAAAAGTTATACACAATAGCATTAGAAATTGCTGTGCAGTTTAGGGAAACCATGATTGTCTCATTCCTTCAATAGAAGTCAGTGTGATGTAGTGGGTAAGGTATTGGAGCACAAACAGAGACATCTATATTTAATAACTATACTAAAGCTCACTAGATCAGGGATCTCCAACCTTGGCAACTCTTAACACTTGTGGACTTCAATTCCCAGAATTCCCCAGCCAGTCATTCTAGGAGTTGAAGCCCACAAATTTTAAAGTTGCCAAGGTTGGAGACTCCTGCATTAGATAACTTGGTCTAGTCATTCTTTCTTAGCTCAGACTACCCCAGAGCACTGTTTTTGTGGGGGGAAATAAGAGGAGGAAGTGCTAATTTCACAGTGCTAAGCTCCTAAATACAATGCAAACTATCAATCTAATAAATAAATAGTTTCCTACCAAAGTAACTAAAACAACATCCATGCAAACCAAGATGGAAAGTTTGAAACAACTAATAAGTGCCTTTCATGAAAGTGTGGAACAGATATGATAGTATGTGCTCCAAGACTTTCTATAAAATGATCCATGAGGAATAGCCAACTTTTTCAGCAATATGAAATTTAAACTTTTTTTAAATTTAAACTTTTTTTTAATTTAATTTTCTTTTACATTTAAATTTTTCAAAAATAGTTTTATCATTAATTTTTTCACACTAAGATTATACTGAGGTAGTGTCTACCTGTGCATATTGGAAATGTTCTTATTAGCATCTTCTATTTTTAAAAATTTCTCAAGTGTCCCTATTTTCCAATGACAATTTGGTTACTATATTGTGAAGATAGCTTGCAACTTTAAAATTTTGCATAAATCATGAGAGACCTTCACAATAAATTATTCGGTATTATTCTTACTTTGTACCACAATAAAAGAAATATTGTTTTCTTTATAATTTGCTCCTAGGTCCTCTTAGTTCATGTCATAATCAACCATGCTGTTCTGGGACACTGCAGAGTGAAATAGCATCCTGCTATTTTGATTTCTGATCACTAAGTGGTGTGAAAGAGGGAATCTAAAGAAAGCCGTGATGTAACTTTATCTAGAGATAAGAAGCACAATACTGTGTAGAGTATGAATACTACAGTCTATGTTGCCTCCACAAAAATCCAAAAACATTTTCAGGGCGTCTGTTAGAGATAATTGTTTGTTTGTTTTTTAAATCAGCCACAAATTTCTAGATGAGGGAAAAGAAAAATTATAGGGGAGCAATACACTTGACCCAAACATTGCAAAATTAATGCCTACATTTGGGAGACAGTTGTATTTGGCAAAAAAAAAGGATTTTTAAAAATAATACTTTCCTTGTTTCTATAACAATATGTAGCTTATAAACTGGTAACTTATCTTTTATGATTTTAATCACATGTTGTGTAGTTTGTGCTACTAAGACTAGACAAATAGATACTATTATTGATGTCCTACAATTGCAACAGATGCTGCTATAATTCTTTTATTGCAGATTTATGTACAAATTATATATTATAATTTACAGAATAAGTTTTAGGAGAATGAATGAAGACTGCAAATCTTTATCGGAAGGTTATGTTTTCATAAGAGGGGGACAATGAAAGAAGAATGAGGCCATAAGAATGGCATGAGATAATGAAATTAGCAAGGACAAGGTAATTCTTAATGAAGCCTTGATATCTCAAATAGTTCCTGGTCAGTGCATATGCCTATGAATGCCCGTGTGTGTGCACGTGTACACACACACACACACACACACACACACACTTTTACTTTGTGTGGCTTTTGGCAAGAATAATATTCAGTTAAGCTCCATGTTAACATCTACAGGCAACTCCATGCAAAGCTGACACCTGTCACAGATATCAATGGCAGCTTCCCAAACAAGCTTCTCCTTCAGGCCTTATGGCAAATGAAGTGAGGCCTCCCTCTCTTATCTGCTACTCTGGGTGGGGGTAACTTGAGGTGTGGGAAGGTGGCTTTATCAAATCAAATGACAAACAGCCTTGGCAGACAAGCTACTGGGATGAGGACAATCTGGAGCATAATGTTACGTTTCGAAATATGCAATAAAAGTTGAGCCAGGGCTAAATAGGGAAATCTTTATATCTCTGTCTTTCCACTCCCAATCTATAAAATGATTTCCTTTCAAAGATTGACTGGGTCCTTCTTCACCTGCCAGTCACATTTCAGATAAGCCACCCCCTGATTTTTCTTTTTCTTCAACCCAAAGGATTGTTTCCCCTCTTGAATTGTAAGATGCTAGTTTCACATTCTTCTGTAAGTCTCATTTTTCACATGCATCTCTGTTCTCCATTTTGTTTTAGGCTTAGTAATAACCCATTTCTTACACGAGAAGTTCAGTATTGTTTTGGACATTGTTTGGAATTACTAGCAAACCAACCTCTCAGTTTAAATTGCACCAGATGGCAGCATTTGCTCCCAATACTAGTTTTATATGATCTCGAAGAACTAAGTAAAATTAGCTCTGTTTCAGTCTTTGATGGGACACGACCAGGAAATCCCAGGATTTGAGCCACACTGGGAATTAAAAAGAAATGAAGAGCCCATCCTAGAAGAAGGCAATTTTAAACAGCCTCTGTGATATCACCCAGAAAACTACAAAAAATGTTCATGAAATTAATAGGAATCAAACTTTCAGACTTTACTTTTATATTTCAAAATAAGCCTAATTCAAAGTCTCATTAAAGAATGATATGGAAGGATCACTTGACTAGCAGATATCTATGGTCATTTCCCTACTACCAATTCACAGCATCTTCTAAAACCATCCAACTCTTACTATGTCTAGGTAGGATAGGCTTAAGAAGGACATGCTTTATATCTGTGCTCTGAATATACTCTGAATCACTAGGAAGATGTGATTTATCTCTAGACCGGGAAGTTGTATTTTGCATAACTACTGGGCAGTGAAGATATCCAACACAAATGGAAAAAATAGGAGGCAAGTAAGCCTAGGTCCATGATAGTGAACCTATGGCAGGTGACACACAGAGCCATATTTGCCAGCATGGCAGCCCTCAGCTCTGGCGTGCATGTGCCCTGGCCAGCTGATTTTTTGCCTTCTGGAGGGCAGGAGGAGGCCATTTTCACCCACCCCAGGCTTCAGGAAACTCTCTGGAGCCTGGGGAGGGTGAAAAAGAGCCCCTGAATTTTTTTTTCAGTTTCCATTTTTTCTCCCAGAGAAGCTTAGAAAAAGTTTAGTCCAGAGCAGAGGTGGGTTGCAAATCCCGGCACTACCGGTTTGCTCATGCGCACGCTCGTGCACACTCACAACACTTTGGCACATAAGCAGAAGTGTCTGGGCAGGTGGGCGGAGCCTCCCGCCGCCACCACTATCTGTTCACCTGATCTGGACTGAACTGGAAGCAACCCACTTCTGGTCCAGAGGAAAGCTTGTCTATATTGTGGCTCAAGCTGTTATAGAATATAATATTTCCCGTTTTTTTTTCTTTTTTCTTTGAAATTAAAATTTCTTCTTCGCGGGAAGGTGGAGAAAAAGATTTGAGGGATTTATATGTTTTCCTTGGTGGCAGAAAAGCTCCTCAAATGTTTTCTTAATATGGGAAAAATTATTACCTGCCTCCAAGATAGCTTCTCAGAAACTGCTACTGACAGGGAGGGGAGAAGAGTAATTTGTGATGTATTGTCATGGAGTGCCTGTCATTGAACAAGTAAGTTTCTTTTATTCTTTTTGAAAAATCACAGAGGAGAATGGCTGGCATGAGTGTAGTCATAAGGGGAGGGGACAGGATCACTCAGCCTCATTAGACCCTGAATGAGTTCAGGCTAAACTAACAGTAAAAACGAGTGTTGTGTCTTTGTCAAAAAGAAGAAGAAAAAGAAAGTTTCCAAGTGTCACTTCCAGTTCAGCCCATTAAGGCTTCTAAAAGAATTCCCACCAAATTTTACATCGTCTATTTTAAGGACTGGTTTAAAATTAAAAAATCTTGTACTAAGTTTAAACCTTGATGTTCCCGAGAGACCTGCAATGCTTAAAAGCACTTTTGCCATTTCTCAAAGTTCAAAATAACATTCCAAAAGGGATCTTTTAAAAGACATCCCTGTGACGAGCTTGGCCTCTGGGATCTGGTAAGGCTGGATTGTGTTCATCGCATAACATGTGTTTTTCATTGAGCTATAAAACAGGCGTTAGAATTAAAATCTCATAATTAAATGGAATAGAGTGAAGCTATGATGTAATTTCCAGCCTATGGTAGCAGGATGGGAATACAGTAGTTTAATAGTTTTGGAACTAGAGGCTGAACTCAACTGGAGGCCTAATTTTTCTAAAGGCCGTTTCATGCCTGATTCTGTTTTTAGACTGAGAGATTCTCCAGAAGAAACTCCCACATGATCAGTTGAGTTTATGCTGATCTTCTGCTGATCTTCCATCTACTTCAGTGCTATTTCCTCTGCCTAGGAACCATAATCCAGTTTCATGTAAGAGACCTATTTCCCTATCTGCCATGTCTGGCAGAACCTGTTCAGATACTGCAGAAAAAAAACCCATAAATGGAAGTGGTTGCTCATCCTGAAATTGGATGTTTAGGAAGATCTTGGTGGCCCTGGGTTCTATTCCCAGTGTTTTAGGATTGTTTTAGCTGGGAATGTTGATGCTAATGTTGCTCCTTCTGAATGTAATGGGTCCTGGATCATCCCTTATGATGCTTACTTTGCCTGTGCATTTCAGCTGGATCAGGCAAATCCTCCACCTCTCTAAAAATAACCCCAGCTAATGTCTGACTTTTCTTTAGAAGCAAAATGAAAATGTTGGCTCCTTTGCCAGATGCACACTGCATCTCTTTCTTTTTCTCTTGGGAACTTAAAATGCATTGATTTTACCTCAATTCAAGTGCCGTGGCTTTTCCCCCCCTGAATCAGCCTTTCCAACCAGGCATCATTCGCATGTTTTAAACTGTTACTCCTATAACCTCCAAGTAACATGGACAATGTGATACCTGGAAAGCAGCACATTGAGGAAAGAAATACAGTTTATAGAAGATGCAGAGAATAACAAATCAATGCCGCCAGTTTAGTCTACAAATTTGCTCACACTATGAACACTTCCATAGCACATAACAAGCTTGAAGCTCATAACCGATTTGAAGCCACTCTTCAACCATCTTCTAATTGGCTTGCCTCAAAACACAGAATAAGCTAGAAATGCTATTAATTAATCAATTGATCAGCAGGAGTGTTCATAAAATTTCCCTCTGTTTGAACCTTAATAGTTCGTAATGTAACATAACTTCCTTCCTCCCTCCACTTTACACATGCAAAGAAAGAATTTGTAGGCCATCACTTCAATGTTTTCATCTGTGCCATTTCAGTGGCAGTTTTGGAGGGATGAGGAGAAGAACTAGAAGGAGGAGAAGGGGGAGGGGAGGAGGGGGAAAGAGGAGAAAGGACTACTCTGAAGCTTCCATTCCTTTAGAGTTTCTGTTAAGAAGCCTTATAATTTTAATTTTATTAAGTTTTACAAAGCTGTTCAACTCAACTAGTGATGCAGGAAAGCTAATATAATAATATTTTACAAAGAGGCACTTTTCATAGCAGGTATAACTATGACTGCAGTTTGCAGTAACAATCATCTTGTTAGATAGAGGGCCATGGAATAATGGCTTGCCTTATGCTCAGAGGCTGGGACAAGGGATACGGTGAGAATTTGGTATGCCTTGCTTGTACAGCAATAGCACTTAGACTTATATACCACTTCACAGTGCTTTACAGCCCTCCCTAAACAGTTTACATAGTCGGTATATTGCCCCCAACAATATGGGTCCTCATTGCATGAGGAAAGAAAATCACACAGGAAAGTTTTTTTTTTATAGGCACTACTATAAGAAACTGAGTAGAAATCGTCAATGAGGATTAAAATTTGGTTGCCTGATAAATTCTTAGGATTTAAGCAGGTAAATTCAAGCCAGGCTCATTAGAGTGATCATGTAGCTAACTAAAGCCTGACTAGGGGGATTAAGATTGTATTCATTGATAGCGCTCTTGGCATACTTTACTTATTTGGTTTTTAATGAAGTATGAGCAAGGGAATGATTGTGTTTAAGAACTAAGAGGCATGATGAGACAAAAACAAAACTAATATAAAATGTGACCATTATTTTTTTTTAAAAAGACTGTGAAGAACAGAACACGGACTCAGCCCTCCAAGGGAATAACAGGCAATTCTAAAGCTGATACAAATGCATCATAGAATGTATATCAAGTCATACACGCAACGCTACATAACTATGAATACCAGCACGGTCATATTCTGTTTGGTGAGAAAATTTATTTCAGAGGGACGTGGTAGCTTAGTGGCTAAGACACTGAGCTTGTTGATCAGAAAGGTCGGCAGTTCGGCAGTTTGAACTCCTAGCACTGTGTAACGGAGTGAGCTCTCGTTACTTGTATCAGCTTCTGCCAACCTAGCAGTTCGAAAGCATGTAAAAATGCAAGTAGAAAAATAGGGACCACATTTGGTGGGAAGGTAACAGCGTTCCATGCACCTTCAGTGTTTAGTCATGCCAGCTATATGATCACAAAGACATCTTTGGACAGTGCTGGCTCTTTGGCTTTGAAACAGAGAGCCAGCACTGCCTGTTTCCCCTAGAGTTGGGAATGACTACCACATATGTGTGATGGGATCCTTTACCTTTAACTTACTTTATTTCAGTGGTGATTGTGTAACTCTGGAACTTCTTTCAAATGATGTCTCTATAGTACTATCTTGATTATCTTCTTAAAAATCCTACTCCGGTTTTTAAAAATCACCTTTTTTTATTAACTCTGCTTTAAACAGGACTTTTTTTTCCTAATGCTTATCCAATATCTTCTTAAAAACTTCCATGGGTTGAAGCATTCACAACTTCTGGAGGCAAGTTGTTCCACTTATTAGTTGTTCTAACTATCAGGAAATTTCTCCTTAGTTCTAGGTTGCTTGTCTCCTTGATTAGCTTCCATCCATTGCTTCTTGTCCTGCTTTCAGGTGCTTTGGAATATAGGTTTACCCTCTCTTTTTGTAGCAGCCTCTTAGAGATTGAAACTGCAATCATGTCACCCTCTAGTCCTTCTTTTCATTAAACTAGACATACCCAATTCCAACAACCATTCTTTTTATGTTTTAGCCGCTAGACCCCCAATCACCTTTGTTGCTTTTCTCTGCACTCTTTCTAGAGTCTTAGAGCCTTAAAGCATATCCACAAGTATACATTTTGCCTCTGTTATGAACTTTATATATCCTTTGTAAGTTGGGCCTAACTAGATCAGACAATAGGAATGCATGACTATCAGGGCCAACCATGAGCAGGAGGTCAACATTGTGGGTATTACCATTTGACTGAAGCCTTTCTCCTTTTCAATGGACATCACATGCAATATCAGCATATAAAAAAGGTTAGATTAGAGTTTTTTTTTAATTCAAAAAGTTTTATTGGTTTTACAATTTTTTCTTGGGAAAAGGGTAAATAGGATATACAGGAAA
>JAPKID020005128.1:0-11292 GCA_026931265.2 Tropidonophis doriae | reverse complement strand
TATATCAATATATCCATAGTCGTTTTTATCGATCACCTGAGGTGCTATTGGGAATGCCTTATGATCTTGCAATTGATATGTGGTCCCTTGGTTGTATCTTAGTGGAAATGCACACCGGAGAACCTCTTTTCAGTGGAGCAAATGAGGTATGTTAATATTCATATGAATTTTTATTATGTTGAGTTGCCTATTTCTTAAGTTTTAAATATTTAGTTAAACTTCTAATTGGTTTTCCTCTTTTGAAACAGGTTGATCAGATGAATAAAATTGTGGAGGTTTTGGGTATACCACCTGCTCATATTCTTGACCAGGCACCAAAAGCAAAAAAGTTTTTTGAGAAGTTGCCAGATGGTTCTTGGACCTTAAAAAAGACCAAAGATGGGAAAAGGGTAAATAGATATGTTGATCTTTGATCTAGATTAATCTGTTTGTAACTATGCTGGCTCCCTTGGATAAGAAAGAGATGAACACTGTTCCCTAGAATCAGAATCAACTGGAAAGGGGAAACCTTTACTTTTACTGTTAGCTAATCCTGATTTAAATGAGAAGTTTCCCAACGTAGAGAAATTATTAATTTCTCTAATTAATTATACATACTTCCTACTATTAAGAAGTGTAATAGTAAAATAAATGGCAAGCATATATCTGTTTTCAGTCCAAAAATACTTCACTTTAGTTACATTGTCAGAAATAAACTATGTAGTAATTGTAATTATTTACTCTACAGCTTTTATTAAAAAGAATAAAAGCAAAAGTTAAAAATATAAAAATGTTCTGGCATCCCAACCCCTGAAGGCAGCTATGTTGGTTTAGACTAGTTTAAGACACTGGACAACGTAGGCATGTGCGCGCACGCACGCGCACACACACACACACAGTTGCACTTAATTTTTGTTCTGCAGCATATGTTAACTCACATGCTATAAACTTTCTGAACTAGGGAAATTGTAGGGAAATGGTGTTGTAAACCACCCAGAATCACCTTTTTTGTGTTATTTTATATTTATTATTAAATGTATTGGTTCCTCATCTTACCACAGGGTAACCCTGTGGCATATAAATTTAATAAATAAGTAAAATATTCATAAGAATAGTTTATAAGCATTGACATTTGATCTCTGAGTGGCTGTTGCAATACATAAATATAATATTAATCTACTGTCATTGCATGTGGAAATAACCTTCAGAGATGAGGGGAAAGATGATATCTAAGGAAGATCGGACAAGAGAAGGGAGCTTAACAGTCAGAGAAAGAAACTTAGGAAGGACATGCCCTAGTTAGGTCAAAAGTGGCAGGAGATTTTTATACTTTCAGATTTGCAAATTTGATGTCCACCCTTCCACGTAAATTTCTCACCATTACTTTTAACAGCCTGACCAGTTTGGGGAGGAGGGGATTCCTTCCTAAGTTTATTTGACCATTAAGCCATTTTGGTTTCTCAGGTTTTCTTTTAAAGTAAATGAATATTGTTGATATTTTGATAACCAATCAATTTCATTGTATACATGATGCACAATGACAATAAATGCTGCTGCTGTTTTTGTTGTAAAGGTTGCCATTATCATCTTCCTAAACCTGAGAGAGAGTGACTGGCCTAAGGTCATCTAACTGGCTTTGTGTTTAAGGCAGGAGTAGAACTCAATGTCTCTCAGTTTCTACCCTGATGCCTTAATCCATACACTAAACTGGCTCTGAAGATTTCAGGGACCCATCTAGGCAGTCGCCAGGAGTCAAAAACAAAAACCAACAATCACAACGAAAACCAAAATACCCTAAATCAAGGGTAGGGTTTTTTAAAAACAACAACAACAACAACTGGAAATATTTATATTGTTAGAAAACTGATCTGAAATAATTAAAAAATGCAACTATATTTTTTAAATGTAAAGAATTTCTAATTTTCTAACAGGAGTACAAACCACCTGGAACCCGTAAACTTCACAATATACTTGGAGTTGAAACAGGAGGACCAGGAGGGCGTCGTGCTGGGGAGTCGGGTCATACTGTAGCTGACTACTTGAAGTTT
The DNA here is from genome assembly GCA_026931265.2 of Tropidonophis doriae. NCBI lineage: Eukaryota > Metazoa > Chordata > Lepidosauria > Squamata > Natricidae > Tropidonophis > Tropidonophis doriae. The sequence goes on along the minus strand of JAPKID020005128.1, from coordinate 9,265 downwards.
AAAGACCTCATCTTAAGGATGCTTGATTATGATCCAAAAACCCGAATTCAACCTTATTATGCTCTGCAGCATAGTTTCTTTAAGAAAACAGCAGATGAAGGTACAAACACAAGTAACAGTGTGTCTACAAGTCCTGCTATGGAGCAGTCGCAATCTTCAGGAACCACTTCTAGCACATCTTCAAGCTCAGGTACACGTGTGATTCCTAAAACATTTTGGAAATGAAGTCATTGGAAGAATATTTACTATATACATTAAAAAATATATATATTACTTTAAATCTGGTGCTTTTTCGCTTTTTAAAATTTAGCTTTTTTCTTTTCTTTTTAATGAACTTATTTATTAAGTTCATTAAAAACTTAATGAACATCACAACAAAATTTCTGTTTATATCACCTTCAACATATTTGTTTTGCTTATGATTAAAGGTGGCTCTTCGGGGACAAGCAACAGTGGAAGAGCACGGTCAGATCCAACACACCAGCATCGACATAGTGGGGGACACTTCACTGCTGCTGTACAAGCTATGGATTGTGAAGCACACAGTCCTCAGGTAGTTTTGAAAGGAAGTCTCTGTTAACTAATTATTGGCATGCTTAAATAATCAAATAGTTTTGCTCCATGATCACACTACAGTAACAATCTTTTACCAATTCTGCAACTATTATTTTTATCATTCAGATAAAATTTGATCATATGATTAAAACCAATATAATTGCCAAAAAGCTAATAGTTCTTTCTAAATCATATTGCTAAAATTGTTTGAACAGTTGACTTACGCATTTTTGATAATCATATCTAAGAACTTTCTACAGGAGATAGATACTAGTACGTAATGATCATATTTCATTCTTTTAAAGTTTTAAGTTATATTTTTGGCAACAGATAAATCAAGTTCAGTGAGTAGTACAAATGTAACTCTGCTTTGCTTAGATTTTATGATGTAAAATAACCTAACCCCTCGTGTGTGTGTGTGTGTGTGTGTGTGTGTGTGTGTGTGTGTGTGTGTATTGTTGTTATAGGTTCGGCAGCAGTTTCCTCCTCCTCTTGGTTGGCCAGGAACTGAAGCTCCTACACAAGTTACTGTTGAAACCCATCCTGTTCAAGAAACCTCTTTCCATGTTACTCCTCAGCAACAAAATGCATTACACCATCATCATGGAAATAATTCCCACCACCACCATCACCACCACCATCACCACCACCATCATCATGGACAGCAGGCCTTGGGTAGTCGGACCAGGCCAAGGGTCTACAATTCTCCAACAAACAGCTCGTCCACCCAAGATTCCATGGAGGTGGGCCATGGTCACCACTCCATGACATCCCTGTCTTCCTCAACAACTTCTTCCTCTACATCTTCCTCCTCAACTGGTAATCAAGGCAATCAGGCCTATCAGAACCGCCCTGTGGCTGCTAACGCGTTAGACTTTGGACAAAACGGAGCTATGGACGTCAATTTAACGGTCTATTCTAATCCACACCAAGAAACTGGCATAGCAGGACACCCAACGTACCAGTTTTCTGCTAACACAGGTCCTGCTCATTATATGACTGAAGGACATCTTACAATGAGACAGGGAATTGATAGGGAAGAATCTCCCATGACAGGAGTTTGTGTTCAGCAAAGTCCTGTGGCCAGCTCGTGACTAAACTGAAACAGATTTGTTTTTTGTGTGTTTTTATTGAAGTGGTTTTTTTCCAAAAAAAAAAAAAAAAAAAAAAAAAAGTGCAAAGCTGCTTGAATCAGGAGGAGATAGACTTATTGAACCGCTACAGAAGGGCAAAGCTAACTATTTTTTTAAACTTGAACAGATTGCAGTGAAGTTTTTAGAGCCATGTTCATACCTATCCTAGATAGCTTTGAGAAGATTTCTCACCTTTTTGCCCGTTTTAATTATTACAACCAAGTCACATATATATTTTTCCCCTTGTTCAACAGAATGAATATTCAAGAGTTGATCTTAGTTGCAAGCATATTTTAAGGCATGCCCAGAATCATATAAATGGGCATTTTGAGGTTTTTGTTTCTTTCTTTTTTTAATATTAAGGGGGGAGGGGTGGGGAGTAATAATGAATTTCCATTCCCCAAACATACATGAACACAAAAAGCAGTACTGTAAGGAAGAGGGAGCCTAAGATTACAAAACAGAATCTTTAGCTGTAAAAAGGATGGTTGTAATGGTGTTCATGAGACACATTAAGCATGCTAAGTGGCGGTGATTAAGACTCCTTATCTGAACCTACTGAGAATCAAAGCAGCAATTATATTGGGATTCTGTGTCTCGTGTTTGAGGCTACAATCAGTTAGTATTGAAATAAGACTGGTCCTGTAAGTAAGGTGCACTGAGAAGCAATCAATAGGTTGATCTTGACCAGTCCAGGGGAAGTCTTAAGTGGTGGTCTTTGGGATAACCTTTGGCCTTATGGATTTGGACTCTAAGTTAGAAGAGCCTACCATTTCAGATGCAATCACTTTTGGACATGCTTTTGCAGACAGTCCTTAATGCTGAAAACACAGAGAATGGGTAATTCAAGAGGCCTTTCTTTTAAAATAGACTTTGTGACCCACTTATTGCAAGGTATTGCAAGGTCACTTTGCGTGTGTCATAAAGCTGACTTCCTTATTGGTTGAAGGTCACAGGAGTAGTGGTTTGCTTTTGATGAAAATAGCTACAACTGTGTTCCTCTCTGCTTTTCACTTTCTTTCTTTTTTTTCCTTTCCTCCTACATCTTCTTCCTCTTTTTGCTTTTTCTGGGCACGTGGTTTCTCCACTGTTACTTCTGCACAAAGATGTCTTCTGTTCAACCTGAACATTTTTAAAAATGCAGAATTTTATGTGACTGCTTTTTTGCCTCACAATTATGCTGTGAATTTTACAAATTTTTTTTCTTTTTTGATAATTTATTGTACCAAAGCTGTTTTTATAGCACATAGATGTCTGTAACCAATAATGTAGCAGTTCTGCACTTTGACACAAGGTGTAACTAGACCATTTTTAAATGTCAGTTGAAAATTATGGCTGTACTATTGCTTAAACAAAACTGGAACTGTTGTTTATTCATAGCCAATACATTTACACAACAGTCTGTGTATTGAACATGATAGATAGGACATCTAATTCAACACTGTAACATCTGTTGCATTATAAATGTGTTCAAGCTTCTGAAAGTAAAAGGGACAGTAAAGCCAGAAGCTATGAAACCAGCAGTTAATTTGTTGTATCCCTTATTAGCATAAATGTAAACCTGAAGGCAAGACCTTGATTGCATGAACAGATCCAAAACACCAAGATGAGTGAAGTAAAAAAAAAAAGGCTCAAGTGAAATCTGAGGCTGAAATAGGCTGTATTTAACAGGTCTGCTGCCTTAATTTAACATAATCAGTTTGACAGTTGCTAAATTTCAGAACCCTTTTGAAGATTTTTGAAATTACGAATACAAACATTGTGAATAAAATAGAGGAATTAGGGTAATAAAGTGGTTATCTTTCCAGATTAACACTGTTTTGCCCTTTATACGAACAGAAGCAGTAATCTACCTCTGCCAGTAAACCAGTTAAAGGCCATTCAACAAAATACCATGCACTTCAGACTGGTTAGTCCTTATAGCAAACTAGGTTGGTTCTTCTGAACAATTTTTTTTCTTTCTTGTTTATAATCATTCCTTATATTGGCAACAGAGAGGCTGAATGCAGTGGAAGTATGAAAGAATGCTTTAGAAATAAGAAGTTTTTGTAAAGCAACTTTTTTATCAAGGTATCCATATTTATTTTATATTGCGATCTCAAGCCTGTGAATTGATGTTTTTGAACTTCTGCGGTTCAAAAATGTTTGCTGGGCAAAAGGCTGTCGTCACAACAATGGAGCATTGAGCTTAGCAATACAAAACGGAATCCAATATGTACTGCTGTCTAGGAATATAAGGGTAACAAATATGGGTAATTTTTCTTGTGCTGGTTGCCATACCTTAACAAGCACCAAAAATACTGTTTTTAAATTTACATAAAGAAAAATCATAAACTCCAGTGCTTCTGCATACTGTGTTATGTTACAGTCCAGTTTTGTGTGCTTTACTACACAGTTTGGTTACAGGACTTCTGTGCATTGTAAACATAAACAGCATGGAAAAGGTTAAATACCTGTGTTCAGATTGTAAGATCTAGTCCGGACTTGCTGTGTATATTGTAACGTTAAATGAAAAGACAAGCCCTTTGTATTATAGTCATGCAGTCTTATGTATGATAAACAGTTGAATAATTTGTCCTCAGACTCTTTACTGTGCTTTAAAAAAATAACTTAAGATAAAATGTAAACATAGTAAAATCTTCCTATGCAATTAACCTACTTCAAGGCCTGGTCTGCTAGGTATGATTATAGTAACGTGTAAATATTAGAAACATTTGAGACAGATTTTAAGAATATGGAAGTAAAACTTGGAGGTGTAATATATTATTTTGAGTTTTTAATTCAAATAGCAAGACATTTTTTGAAATGCCCACACCTCTTCTCTGTTTTATTCTGACTGTAAAGCATAATTTTTAGTTTTTAATTGTATACATTTTTACATTAAGTACTTTTCATATATTTCTTTTATTTATATAGTGCCTAAACAAGAGTGATCTCACAGCTGTACAAACTGTAAAACAGTTCTGATACTGCCAACAAGCTTACAAACCAGCCACAGCACTACAGGAATGTACTTCCCCAAACTAAGTTAAAGTATTAAATTAGAATTACATTTTTGGAAAAAAAAAAAAAAAAAAAAGATACATTTAGAACATCTTAATCCATTCATCATAATTTTCTTTGGTTTTTAAAATTGATGATCCTTTTTCACTTGATACCTCATTATGAGGTAATGTGCAGGGACGTATTGTACTGCATCATTGTATTGTTTATGGCTGTGAGAAGCTGTTAAACCAAAAGTCAAAACATGCTTGTTCAGTCTCTTGTATGCAATGTTCAGAAAATGGGCCATGCACATTTTCAATATTCCATATCTTAATCAGGAACAAAGATTAAGAACAAAATTAGGCCCCATGCAGGACCAAATTCTGTTCTTTCCTGGAGCACTTGGCAAAAAAAATAAAAAATCAATAGAGCTCTAGCTCCCTCAATTGCCTGCTATAGTATGTATGGATATTGCTGCAAGAAGCAAGTACATTCTTCATGAAACTCTTCTTCTCTATGTAGTATGTGGGTAGCAAGAAGAGAAGGGTAGAACATAACTATGGTGAGGCTGTTTGTAGGCTTTCCATGCAAATATACTTGCATGGGCTTATCTTTACAAAACAGGGTCTAAACTAATAAATAATGCAAAATTTATCACGAATAATTGGGTTTTAGCCTAATTTCTTCTAAAATGTTAAAAATGTGAAATGGCGGTTATCCTTTTGTAGGGAAAAAGGCTTTATACTAATGGTTTTTATTTCAGGGCACTCACTATGCCCAAATAACTTTTTAAAAGTAATATATGTTATGACAAGTTTTAATGCAAGGCTGCACAATGCATTACTTTGTATGTCCAAATTTGCACACACTAAGAACCTGTGAAACCACATGAAGGTCGATCATAGCCAGATGATGTATTACTGTTACAAAGTTATCAAGGAGTTTACATTTTTGTCACATTCAGATGGGGGGGGGGGGGGTGTCACAAAAAATAGCTGATGGAATTCAGTTTAACTTTTGTTCTATAGCAGTTTCCCGTTATTGTTTTAAATGTAAGTAACCGATAACATTCAGATAGGATTTGACCTGAAACTGTACCTATTTGAACACCTTGGGTTGTGGTGGGGGACACACAACACTTTGTAAAAGTCCTTCAGTAAGTTGAGGACAAAGAAGAAGCCATAAGAACTGAAGCATTTGCAGAAGTACAAATTCTACAATCTAGCCTTTTTTTATTAATATTGTTTAAAGAAGGAAGTGTTAGTTATTTCTTGCCCCAATCAAGATTACTAGTAATGAAATTAAATGCTGTGCTTTCAGAATAATCTGACTCCTTGAAGAATGGTTTACCATATTTTTTGGAGTATAAGACGCACCTTTTTTCCTTTAAAAAGGGGCTGAAAATCTGGGTGTGTCTTATACATGGAATACAGCATTTTTTGCCACCTGAAACCCCACCCCCTTCACCAAAATGACTGTACTTAGCCTTATAGAGCCTTCCAGAGAGCTCCTGGGGGCTGGGACCGGCAGAAATGAGCCTAAAATGGGCCATTTTTTGCCCACCCCCCAGGAGCACTCTATTAGCCTCCATAGGGCTATGCATCAAATGTATTTGACACAAAAATGGCCCGGTTTTGCGATAAATGGGGCATTCTTTTGCTCATTTTTGACACACACCCCGGAGCACTCTGCAAGCCCCCCAAGGCTATTCATGCTTTTTGTTTGGAAAAAAAATGGCCCCATTTTCGCAGAGAAACGTGCTGTTTTGGGGAGGTTTGCAGAGCGCAAAAGGGTTTTTTTCCCCTGTTTTTTAACTGTTTCTATGCCAGCAGAAACAAGTCTTAAGGTTTGTCAGTGATTTCCTTCTCCAGCTCATGGATAAATATACCAGGAAACATCAACCTACCTACCTACTCTCTCTACCTACCTACTGTATTTCTCTCTCTCTTTCGATTTCTCTATACTTCTACCTACCTACCTACCTACACACTCTCTCTCTACCTACCTATCTACCTACTGTATTTCTCTCTCTCCTCCTTTACCTACCTACCTACCTGCACACATACTCTCCCTACCTACCTACTGTATTTCTCTCTATTTCTCTTTCTATTCCTTTATCTACCTACCTGCTCTCTCCCTCCCTCCCTATTGTATTTCTCTATTTCTCTCTCCCTCTACCTACCTACCTACTTTTTTTAAAAAAATTGCCTCTTCAAAATCTTGGTGCGTCTTATACTCCAAAAATATGGTAAATCTTGAAATTTAAGAATGGCTGAGTTCATATGACAATGATTGAAAATGCAACATATTTGTTGTTTTCATTCAAGTCTGATTTGAACCTTTGGGTTATGTATCTGAGTTAAGCCTGTTCTGAATCTGCTAAATTTTATAATATTTTTGGACTGCATTGCTACTACTGAGCTTCCAATCTGCTTTTAGCCTGTATGGTGTTAACATTTTGACCTAAAGTGGAATAGTCCCTCTGATTTTCTTTGGATTTTTTCTTCTTTCCAATTCTTTGAAACTGCTTTAAATTGTTAGGACACCTTGTTTGGACAGACGAAACACTCCTTTCTGATGAGCATAATTTTTTTTTTAGTTTGATGAAGGTCATCAGTTATGTTTAAGGCTGCAAAGCAGGTACATAATAATTGGTCTCATTTGAAAACTGCATTGGAAATAAGCTTTCCAGGAAAGGGTGGGGTTGTGAAAATTCCAACAATTATTGCATCTCTTGTCTGCTAAAATTCTTTCCTGCCTGCAGAGAATCCTCTTTTTTTTTTTTACTTTTACCTACGCAAACGGAGAGTTCAAAGATTCTCTGGAATTCCACATGAGTCCAGAAGGTATGATTTCAACTGGCCTTGAGAAGTTGTGGTCTTCTGCAATTCCACAAAGTATTCCTCAGTTTGTATTGTGTTAACCTGATTCATATTCTCCAACCTTCAGGCAAGTAAATCCATCTTGGAAGGAAAGATTTCACCAAATCACACAAGAGCACTCCAGGCCACCCTATCTGAATTGTCAGAACTGAAATCTTTTCATTCCAATGACATTATAATTGACTGCATTATGCTTACTCTGTTTCTACAGGTCATCTCCAATGTCAGTCGGGTGTCTCTATTCTGCTTGGTCCTTTCACCGTTAAGCTTTTCATCAATGCATCTATATTTGGGCAGCTCAATATATGAGACAGACCATCATATGAATAGGTGGTCTCCATATTCTCAAATGCCATTAGCTAATTATGATTTAGACCATGGGTCTCCAAACTTTTCAATCTGAGGGTCACATTAGACATTCAAGGGGTTAGATGTCTATGGAGATTATCAATCATCCAGGTCATGGTTGTCCCAAAGGTGCTTTTTCAAGAGGCAACTGGAATTCTTGAGTTTTTTTGAAGACATTTCGCTTCTCATTCAAGAAGCTCATCCAAGGGGAAATATCAGTTTTATAAATGAGAGAATAAAATTTATTTGAATGTATTTCATTTTGTTCAATGTGATATGATTCGCAGCAAAAGCAAAATAGAAATGTGATAACTACAAAGAACAATGCTGTTATTGGACAAATGATAGTTTAAAATGTCAAAACATTAGCAAATACGAATTGAAATTCATATGAAATACGAAGAAATAATGAATTGGTTGCTTCAGATGAGAAAGCGCTATTCTTTTTAAAAATAAATTTAATTTAAGTTTTACATTAAATGAGAATCTGCCCAATTTTGTGGCACAGTATACAAATAATAAATATACCACAAAAAGAACTTCAGTAAACAAAGATGTTCTGGCAATTGCAGGTTTAATCCATATCAAGCATTCATTAATGTGAATGACGAAGCTGGTTTTTTATTTCAAAATGAGTGGAATGCTGTTGATAATCATCAATTCTTATATCTGAGGTGTAAAACATGAAAAAAGCTATGGTAGAAGAGGCCACCCCGTCTCCCACCCACCCCCTTGCAAGCAGATGAAGTCACCTTCCAAGTGGCTAAAAGCCAGTGCAAATTTTAAAGGGAAAAGTTGCTTCTCTTTCCTCATCCAGCAACCCTGCAGCTGGCTTACAATGCCCCTCCATTGGAAAAAAAATAGAGAATCCTACCTTCCTTTCCACCCTGTACTATTTGGAAAGGACTGAAGCACAACAAATGGGAAAAGCTGTCTTGTTTTCCACACAGGTCTTAAAATGAATTAAATGGGAAAGAAAGGAATCAAAATATTATCATTTATTCATTGAGGAAAATGATCCAAAGCTATATATCAAACATGTGACACTTTGCTTTCAGTAATTGGGGTGTTTCCTTTGGGCAGCAATAACTGCAACTTCTTTTTTTTTAAGAAAATATCTTAACATTTTTAATAAACATAGTAAAAAATTAATATGCCAAACTACAAGAAATTAGGCAAAAAAGGTAGAAAGAAACAAATGGAAAAGAAAGAAAATACTAGACCATAACCTACTATTAGATACAGCAGAAAAATGGGTTAGACAGCATCACCACCAGATGGATTTGCAACTGGCTGACCAACCGCACTCAACGTGTAGTCCTCAATGGAACTGCATCTACATGGAGGGAAGTATGCAGTGGA